>JAWWLZ010000043.1:5066686-5107417 GCA_035041345.1 Poliocrania exsul
AGAGTCAACCACTCTTACTCTTGGCCAGATTGAGGTGTACCTGAGCAGTGCCCCTGGTGATCCAACCATATCTCCACATTTCAGCACAGCCTGACCCCAAGAGGGCAAGCCACCTGCCTTTCACACACTGTCAGCTCATCTGAGAGCCAAAGACACACAGAAGTTCACCCTGTTCAGAATCAATGAGCAGCAGCCACGTTTGTGTCCCAGCACAACCCACACCATTTGGTAACGGGACATTCCAGGGATGTTCAGAAGTGCTGTCTGCAAGGTGGGAAGGTAAAACCCTGGGCAGGGACCTCAGAGAAGGAAACAGCTTTGTGGTCCTGCTGAGCACAGAGCAGCTCCTGACTCAGCTCACAGAGGCTCTGCCAGCAAGGGATGCTCCCTTCCCCCATCAGCCCCAGCCCAGCGTGGCTGTCTGACAGGTTTGGGCTGGCATTGCCATGCTGTGACACACTCAGAGTCTGCCTGTGCCCCTACCCACCCTGTGGGGAGGGGAATGGGACACCAATTCCCTACACACTCACTCTTCTGGTTTCCTATCAAGGAATGGTGGGATACCTCTGTTCCCAGGGGCTCATCCACCAGCACAGGACTCTTTGCAATCAGAGTATCCCATTTTCTCTCTTTATTGCTCTGTGTCCATTTACTCCACTGAAAGCATTGATTTTTCTGTGTCTCCATGTGTATGTATTTATCCACATGTGCTCTCCTTGCTACATATTATCCATCCCAGCCAAATCTTTATTCTCTGATCATTCCCAAAAGCATGTTCCATTTAGAGCCATAATTCCTAAAAAGGTGTTGCAATCTCACTGCAGTTAATGGAGTTACCACCTCAAAGCACAGACAAATCAGACCTCTGCTGGGTGTTGGCAATTCTCTCATTAAGTAGAAGCATTTACCAACTCCACATTCATGTAGGAGGAAAAAAAAATAAAAATCAACAAGCCCTCCCTGGTGTACCAAGAATAAAGAAATGTAGAAGACAAAGAATAAAACGAAAAGTATGTGAAATTAAAAATAAATAAAATAATATGGAAAAATCAATCTTTCTTCCTTTTTTGCCATTTCATTTATTGATTGCAGCCTTCCCCATTAAAATAACACAGCAGTAGGATTGTTAGAAAAAACATAGGTGGATTAAATAAAATTAGATTTCAAAAGATTCAGGTGCTAAAGCTGATTAGATAAACTAGACAGATAAATCAATAGAGAGATGAATAAGTCAGATACCAAATTTACTGTCTGGGGATACACTGAGCTCCTTCTATTACAATTTGAAAGTGCCTCAGAGATTCCTCAGAAGCTGCCAGGTCTGACAAAGTTACACTGAACCTGCCAGCACTGTTGGACCCCCCAATCCAGAGGCACCTCCTTTAATTCTACCCTTGGAAAGAATGCACTCCACTGTAGAAATCATGCTGACAAACACCACACCTCAGTTCATAACTACAGGCCAGAGGAGGTTCTGTGAGGAAATAAATACTGCTTTATGTTTGATCAGAAAAAATATATCAGATCTCTTGCTTCTACTACAGGTCATTAAATTGGCTTTATTACCCCTTTCTATCAAACTCCCTGACTTGTTTATCAGGATGAGCTTATTCTCTGGTGAAACACTGCCAGGTTAATCAGCAGCCCTCCTCCCAGCCCCCAGCATCTGGCCTGGCAAAGCTGCTCTTTGAGCAGGCTATCACAGGATTCCTCTTCTTCTAGAGCAGCCCCTGAGGCTCCAAGCTGCAGGGCAGGGTGCTTTGAACCTGCCCTGGGCTTCTCCATGGGTAGAACTGGTGAGTTTTCTACACTGAGAGAATATAAAAGCCATTTAAATTCTCCTTTTCTGGGTCACATTAAAAATGTGTTTTGGCCAGCTGCAAGGATTGGACTCCAGCCAAGTGCTTGCTGTGTGGGCTGTGCTAAGATTTATGATGTCCCTTAACTAATCATTTTCTAGCTGTTAAGTTCTTGAGATTTGTAAATAATGTGGCAGATAAGTGCACTGCAATCACTCAGCAACTGAACTGAGTTTTAAAACAAAGTTCTCTGCCTTTGGAAAAGAGGATGTGTCTGCCCAGACTCTCACTGCAGAATTACCACATCCTCTGTGCCAGCAGTGAACAGAAACATCTTTCAACAAAAGAGTGTTTGGGTGGTTGATTCATTTTCCAAAGACACTGTAAGAACCACGAGATGGACAACCCTGTCAATGTGGGGGACACCTGCAGTTCAAAAGGGTCCCCTTGTGTCATCCACTTGTTGAAGAACACTACCTAGAATGCCCACACCTTGGAAGAGGTTTGCCAAGGCAATGCCAAGTGACTGATGTTGGCTTTGCCACATAAGCTCTCTGCCGTCCCTGGGAAACACAGCCAGGCATTGCCAGGGGATCCCTTCACTTCTGCATTGTGGCTTTGATCCACAGCCATTCAGGACAACCTGCCCTGCTAAATCCTGAGACATCTCATCAAGTCTTACATTGTTTCCACTTAGGACTTTATGGCCTTTCCAAATACATAATGAATGGCACCAGAAGTTTCTGCTGCATCCAAATAAAAGCCCCACTCTGCAGTACATTATCACTAATGTAGTGTGTTACCCACCTTGAGTCCCAAGTCTATTTTTAAAAATGATTTATGAACAAAAATCGACACACATCATTAACCTAATTTGAGCAGTCCATGGTAAATGTTATTATAGAATTCTGCTCTAAATTAAACGAAATTAACTCCTGATAAAACTTTACCATCCTGCAGCCCCCTAATGAGCCTGTGGTTTAACGGAAGATATCATGTAAAAACCATTAGTTTAAAACTGAATGAATCTCATTCTTGCACTATTAATTCTAGTCCTTTAGTTTTATACTTCAGGTTTTTGCAGATTATGGTTAATTAACTTTCTTCTAATGGTATTTAAATTAGCTGTTCTATATATGATAAGAATACCTTGTCAGATATGTTTCTAATTTGACCTACAGGATTTAATTTCAGAAAGTTTCAGTAGTTTGATGTCTGTTGAATCCTTTCTTCCCCATCCTGGCTTCCTCTGAGCCAAACACTTTCCTCTCATGCCTTTGATATTCTCGGAAGGCAGATAGCTAGAAATCTTCAGCTCCAATCATACCAATGCATATCTATTTGGATTTTAAGTGGTATTAGAAGAAATTTATTCTAAAGCAGCTTAGAGAGAAAAATACTTTAAAAACTCACTGTGTGAAATGTATGTCCAGGTTTAGCACATAATCACTGTGTTTTGAACAGAGAATTCCCCCTTGGTGTGCCCTTCTTTTTACCCACCCAGCAGTGGGCTTAGGAGCACTCCTGCAACACAGCTCTGGTCAGGAAGTGCATGGGGAGAAAAAAAAAACACCCAAAAGCCTTCAAAGCACATGAAAGTAACCAGATAAAGCTTCTGGACACATGTCAAGTTTGTTCAGCTCACACCACAGCAAGATTTTCCAAGAGAGCTCATCTACCTTTTACCTTTTCAACTACAACATATTCTCAGCACCAAAAATTTATAATGAGTCCAACCCTGAATGACTAAATCCCTGATGTTAATGAGACAGGTACCCAGAGAAATGCAAATAAATAGTTTGTGGCAGTAGAAAATGAACTGAATTTGCTTTGATTAAAGCTCTACAAAGCTGTGCCAATGTACCCATCGCTTGTGTGCCACAGGTCACTCAGGTGGGCACTGCACCCTTTCATCAGCCAGACAGCAGAACATGCAAACTGTTTCTTACCTGAGCTCTCTCTGGAAAGGATGGGAGGAAAACCTCGGGGTCTGGATACTTGCAGAGGAGTTTGGATGCACTGTCAGCACTGCAGTCCTCAGTCCTTCCCTATTTATTGGAGGAAGTTTTGCCACTTGCAATCATGCTCTGTTTTCTGGGGGAATCCTAAAATAAAATAGGAAAAAACACAAGAGAGTTAAAAAAGCCATAAATCACATTCTGTAGTAGAACAGACTTTCCAATCTTAAAATGGAACAAGTACTGAGGGTCAAGTTGGTTTAGTTATTGTGAGTGAAGATTATAAAAACTTTGCTAAACCATTCTGGATGTGGCATTCAGTTAACAGGGTGGTGATCAGATAAAGGTTGGACTTGATGATCTTGCAGGTCTTTTCCAACCTAAATGATTCTGTGAATTTCAACAGATGCTCATTTCCCATCATCAGCCTCCCTGTGGTAGATCCATAGTTGTCTTAATTAACTTTTAAATTTTGATAGCAATGCTATTAAATAGTCTCAAACCTTAAGCACATTACAAAATATTGTTATAATGCCTTGCCAAAATAACCTGACTAGCAGGATTTAAAAGACCTACATCTAATTGTGAATCATAATATAAATAATCAGAAATGTCAACTCATCTTTTTCTGATTGAAAGCATTACATAATCCTTAATGCACCTGATTTGATTACTGACTAGTTCTTTTACTTTTCACCTCACTATTTCTGTCATCCCAAATGGTCACTGTTTCCAGCTGACTGCAACGACCCTTTTTCCCTGTTTCTGCTGAGGGCCAAGCTGGTTTGGGCTTTGAAATACTTTTGGTGAGAGGGATGTTTGTTAAGATCTACTGAGTCCTAAGCACAGAATAATTTCCCTGGGATGGCTGCAAAGTGAACTGGGCAGGTTAGTCAGTGGTGTCTGTGAGACTGAATCAATCACAACATGCCCTGAGTGTCACAGCAGCTGCTGAAGAGAACAGCCCAGTGTCCCACAACTCTGTTGGCACTTCCATTAATGCAATGCATTATGTGCAGGTGGCACATGAGGCATTAAATTCACCTAGAAATGGTCCATTTGTATCTTGCTATCCAAACAAAGCAAACTAATTGTAAGAATATTTAGCATAATAAAGGCTTTCCTCATCTTGTTTAAAAGGCACTGCCATTTACTTTGCTCACAAATATTGCCATCAAATTATCAAATAATCACAGGACAGACACACTCACTGTGCAAATTTTATTGATAATTGGATACAATACTAAAAAGACCAGGAGGCTTGTAGGAAATACCAACAGGAAATCATTGTTATTGTCTTTCAGAAATACTCAATCAAGCTGCAGCCTCATTTGCACTGGTGTAAATGTGTCACAGGTCCATTCTCTGCAGCATTCCTGATCCTGTCAGCTCAGTCTGGAGCCTGCAGAGCCACTGCAAAGCCAGTTATTGGCACTTGCAGGTGGATGGTGAGGAAACATTGCTGTGCTCAGTCTATCCATCATAATTCTTGGGACATGCAGGAGGTAAATTGAACCATGGCCTCTGTCCTGCACATCACCAAGGGTTTGGGTGATCTTTGTCATCTTGTTCCTTCTCCCAGAACTTCAGAAATAGATTCAATGAAGCAAAAAAAAGCAAAAATTTTTTTAATTATTTTTTTTATTCCCCTCTCAAGGCTAATAAAAGTTACTAAATTGTTCAATTCACCTAATTTGCAAAATGAATTATCCCACATAGAAAAGTCCTGTTATGAAATTTCTGGCTGAGACAAATATCTCAGAAATCTTCCCCAGACTCTAATATTCTGGATGAAACACCTGCAGCAGTCTGTGCTTATCTCAAAGTTTAAACTTCTTGGAATTTACTCAGCATAACAATCAGAGGTGAATTAAGGTTATCACAACTTAAAAAGACCTCTAGTGCTAAACCATGTTGATACTTAAGAGGAGAGGGGGGCAAAAGTACCTATTCTGTAGCATTCCAATGAAACAGGAAAACCAGCATAAAATCAGGGTAATTGTTTTTTCTATTTCCAGATTACAGATGGGAAGAGAAAATGACATCAATTTATGGCCATTCTCAGGATATTTCAACTAGATGAACAGCATTTAAAATATGTGTAGGAAATATTAGATGGATGAAGTCTTGAATCTGAGAAGTCATTAAGTCCTTATTTGGCTTAACTTAGAAAGACTGTTCAATAATTAGTGGAATTTTTTATATTCAAGAGGCAAGGAGAAAGACATTGATGATACAAAAATGACCACAGAGAACAGACTATAAAATAACCAAGGCAAAAAAAAATCTATGCAGATTTGATGTGAAAGGCAATATTTCATTTATAGATTTACACGATGTCACATTTATGATTCCTAAAACGTTCAATAGCAAATGGGAAATATCCACAGTGGTTTCAAAATGCTCAGATTAATAGTTGTTAAAGTAGAGGGGTTTATTAGAACAAAGTTATAAAATGTGCAGACAGTAAAAGTGCAGAAATAATGACCCAAAGACAAGACAAGAAAAGAAAAGCAGTGTAAAATTTCCCAAACTCATCCTGCTGGGCTGAAATTAAAGCTGGCTTTGCAGGAGACTTTCAGGAGCTCCTGAGCACCTGGGAAGGGTTTTAGGAAAGCAGAGAGGCAGGAGTTTGCTCCTGTATAGAGAAACCACCTGCTGGAAACCAAGATCCCCTGGTTCAGAACTGCATCTGAGCTTCAGAGAACCTTCTCCATCTTTGAGGGCAGGTGTGACATTTGATGTCACAACAATACAAGACTCAAAGAGTGATAATACAAAATGAAAAATTAGGCAGGGGGTGAAGGAATAGCTCATATACACCTGGAAGCTAAAAAAATACCAGGTGAAACTTTAGATTCCCATAAAGGTACTAAGTGGCAGAAGGGCATGACATGCGTGCTCACTGGTAATTTCTGACCAACACAGCAGAGACAAAGCTCCTCCTTTTTCCTCTCTCCCACTGTATTTGGCTTCCTTTATTCCTCTGTTCCCTCTGGGGGTGAGCTGAGCAGCTCTCCCCACTCCACAGGCAGCCTACATGAAGTGCAGAGAAAAAACCAGCCAGTCTACCAGTGAAAGGAACTCCCTTCCCTCTGCCTTGCTTTGTCCCTCAAGGAGCTCCACTCAGAGCCTGCGAGTTTCTCCTGTCCAAGGAGCAAACACTCCACCTTTAAATCCACCCTTATCAAACAAGGAGAGCCTGGCTTTGCCTGCTTGTGTTAGACAGAGGAATATTTCTTCTTTCCCAAAAGCATTTGCTTTCATGTTTGGAGAAAGAAAATGAAAGGAAGAATTACCAGAATGTATTAATATGTCAAGGTAATTGCTTTGTACAGTGCAGGCTGAATAGACAATGCTCAGACCTTTCACTGAAGCTGCAATCACTGGCAAATGGTAATACATGCTCAGAGCAAATAGATTAAGATTAAAAACATTTGTACAGAATGCCACGAGAGATTAGAGTACTTGTACAGATATTTTCCCCTCAATGGAAAAAAAAAAAGAATACCAACCTATCAGCATAATTTTATCTACAGCCCCAAACAAAATGTTAGCTAGAAATTGTTCATTCTAAGTTTGGAAAATTCACTTTGGCACATGAGAGCTTCTTAGTGACATCCACCCTGGAATGCGGTGATATCCAGGAGGAGAAACATCTTCAGGCATCCTGTTAAGATGAGCTCCTTTGTAAGAGCTCTGGCTAATCCTCTATCCATGCTTAGATGTCTAATCTTGTCATTTGATTCATGTCTTCCTTATGAATAGACAACATTTTAACCATATTCCTGTTTTATTCTTTTCTCACAAACATATGAAGGAGGGGTGTGCATATTTCTATGTACACACACCTGTCTGTGGTCAGACATACAAATATGGAGGTGAAAGGCCAAATTACACAGACAGATGTAACAAAGAGAAGAGTGTAATGGCAAGATAACAGAGTAAATCACATGCCAAATGGCCATCACAGGAATATTCTGAAAGCCTGACCTTTATTTTCTTCCATCAGGAAAGACAACTGATGGATATCATCACAAGTTTCAAGAAATAACGCATCCTCTGTCTTCCAAGACCTTGGCAATGCATTTGTTTGCATGTCTAGACCAGAAGAACTGAAAGTCCTGGGGTTAATAATGAGATACTTAAACTCCAGAAAAAAAGAAACAGATGTTCAGTAATATCAATATTTCCTGTTGCACTGACGCTGCAAAGAAAATATTTCTCCCAGCTAGAAAATATATCTACAATATGCCTCTACAAACACCTCTTCTTAATGTGTTTTGGAACTTTCATGGAAACTTCAAAAATCCAAACCAGCTGGAAAAAGAAGAAAGGGAAAAAAGTCACATTAAAATGACCTTGCCTGGGCTGAAATACAATTCAACAATTCTCATTGGAGGTGTGAAGACTGAAGTTGAGGTGGGGCATGAAAAACAGTCGACAAACAGACTTGTAGTTAATGCTTTATAAGCTTAAGAAGTAAATCAAATACAACAAAATTAAATGAAGCACAACAATGAACTGTCACTTGTGACAGAGTCAGAGCTGGTGCTAATTTTAAAATTTTTAGAATGATCAAACTGACAGCAAAATGACAGACTGTGCTCACAATCATTATTATTTAGGTAACACCAAATACATGATAGTTATCTTGTACCAATATAATTTATTACTTGCCAGCCCTAAACTCCAACAAGTCAGTTATGGAGAAAATGCTTCCTGACCAGCCTGCATGAGAGGCACCATTAGAAACAGATTTTCCTGCCTTTTGTGTAGTTCTCTTCACAAAAACCTCTCCTTTAATATTTAGAGTGGAAATTCTTAAATGCATATAAATATCAAACATTAAACTCCATTTCAAGAAATTTTATTCCTTTCAAGAAAGTTTCCCAGAGTGAGGTACTCAGAGCAAAGGAGAATCTAATCTGAAACGTCAGCCTGGGTTTGTTTCTCATCTCCAGACCTCAGCCCACATTTACCAGTTCTAACAAGAACGTACCAGTTCCCACTGTGATTTGTCTTCAGAAATGAGGCCTTATGATTCTCATTTTTCAGCTCCCTCCAGAATATACCAGGAGAAGTCAAAATCCCAGACTTGTCATATCTGTCAAGTTGATGTTGCTTTGAGACGATTGAGTTACTACTGTTAACTTAATCACAATATACTTGCTTCCAGTTTATTTGCAGCCACAGATACACAGAATACTCAAGTTAAAATTAAAACTGAACAAAGCAGAGCAATATGGTGTGTTGTTTCATCTATTTCCCCAAACTAAGCACACTGGTAATACAATTTAAATACAAAGTAAGTTCACGCAAGCAGCACCCAAGAGAAGATTTCTGCACAGATATATGATACTGGAAGAAAATCCTGTCATGCTCTGAAACACAACAACGATTATCTTGCTGCCATAAAGAGCAGAGCAGAAATTTCCTGACCCAACAAGTCTGCTACTAAGTGGCTTTGACACTCCAGATAACAATTACTGTAATACTTGTCAGCACACGCTGCCTGTCACCTCTGTGCAGAAACTCCTTCCCAATAAAACACTGCCAGTCAAAGACCAGAAACAGGTCCTGAGCCTTCCCAGCAAAGCAGCCAAATAAACATGCAAGGGGACAAAGGAATGCGAGAACAAATAAATGAAACCATACTGCTACACAAGCCATGACTAATTATTTACTTTCAAATTATGGAGTTTTTTTCTGGCCAAATACTTCAGATTGTGCACAATTTCTTAGATTTATTTTCTAAGGCCACAGAAGCCACTTTTCTTCATCAGGAACAGCATCAACACTTTCCTGGTCAGGCAAACCAGGTGTGACAGTGCAGGTCATGCCCAGCAGTTCTGGAACTGGAAACTCACGGTGTCTCTACACTGAGGTGTTTGTGGGTTTTTTTCCCTTTTTTCTTTATTTTTTTTTCAGACTTGTCTGGCTCAAGGAGATTAACACACCACACTAAAGGCTGATCTGGCTTAATCACTGCTTCCTTTAGAAATAAATTATAACTAAGCCTAAGCATTTCTTCTAGACTTCCTCTTTTAAAAATGTATCTGCATCTAAACCTCAGGTCCTCACTGTTTGTGTTGAGCTCTTTCAATAATAAATAATATTTTCATTCAGGATATACTGTCAGAGAACTGCTGCATCCAGAGGAACAACTTCTGATCGAGGCACTGGCACAGCAGGACTTCAGGCAATCAACCATGGCTGTGCTTTGCCCATCTCTGGTCTCATTGCAGCAATTCAACCTCGGTGTGTTCTGTAGCAAACATCAATCAGCCACACTCGCTCGTGTTTCGACCTCTCTGGTATTGCCAACCACAGTGAATCAACAGAGCCTGCAACACCAAAGCTGTGCCTGCCTCTGTTTGCTGCAGACATTTCAAACACACTGCCTGAAAATCAGCAAAGTCGAGCCGGTCTTGGCTGTATCAAAGAGCTTTTGAGTCCCTGATCCAGGAAGGGGTTTTTCTCTGCATATCTGTGTCTGCCACAGAGGGAAGTCAACGCTCCCCACTGGAGACAGAAACTTCTGGCAAAAACACGTGCTGTGCTTCTGTGTAAAAGAGACACCCTTTAACTGTGCTTGCAAATCTGTTTACAAATAGCTGCAGACTTCACTATTAGATACCCAGGTTTAAATAGGAAGGAAAAAATAAGAAAAAAGGACTCTTCAAAGTTGAACTGCAGCGTGTGATGATAATATGAAAACAAACTGTGCATGAAAGTCTGTTTGCTAAATAATGTATTGCTGTAGCAGGGCTGTAATGGGCCAGGAAAACCTTCTGATTCTCTGCACTGAGCTTTCCTAAGGAGCACTCCAGAGTCTATCAGCTGCTGAGGAGCAGGACTCGAAGCTATTTTTCAGCAGAAGCCCCTGTGTCAGCCATCCCTGCCCATGGTCAGCCTCCCTGCCTGCTGTACCTGGTTACAGCTGTCAGAAACCACGGGGGATTGGGAACTCCCTTTGTTCATGAGGTGGCTGTGAGACTGAACTGAGAGAGATCCTCCACTATCAAAGCTCAGTTTTTAGGAGCACTCTTTTCTCCTGTGCGGGAGAAATGAGCTGCAGAGGATTTCACCATGGGGGTAGCACAGCCTTTGGAAAGGTCAGAGGGAGAGGCTGCACAAACTGCACCAGTTTTGAAGCCTCAGAAATGGCAAGACTGTCCTGATGCAGCACAGGCAACCCCATTTGAAGGAGGAGATTGGACTACAGCTTTCCAGAATAATGTTCCAATCACCATTTCTATGAGTAAAAGATGCCTTGTGTTGTTACCAGATGAGCTAATGAAGCTGACAGAGGGTCATGTTTGTTCTCTGCAGCTCTCCAGCTGTTTCCAGTGCACACATCAATATTTGCAAACCTCACAATCCTATCCCTCGAGATGTAAGATCAGAGTTATTCCCATTTCTGACACCAAGAGCCTCTTCTAAAAGCTGGCAAGTCAAAGCCTGCTGTACATAAAATGGACTAAGAGAAGTCACAAACACAGTGTAGAAGTCCAAGAATTCAGAGCCCTTCAAAATACGCGTGAGAACCTGTGTCTGGTGACTGAAACCACCCAAAGACCAGGGGACCTGAAGTGTCACAGCTCCTCAGAAAATGGGAACCACTTGGTAATGTTTAACTTCTTGGCTTTAGAAAATAAAAATATGAGTGAAGTAAACAACAAGAGAAGGTTACTTCTAATGTGGTTTGTTAAAGATTTCAGGAGGAAAAGAAAAAAAAAAGAAAATATTAATTCATTGATTTGTTGTCAAAAGCAGATTTGATTTGCTAGAACAGATAAGGATCAAAGTGTGGTGCAAATGACAGCAGGAGGAAAAGTTAACACATCTTCAGAAATGAAACAGTTTTTCTTAAACAGACCCTTGTGATAATATGATTGTTTCTAATGAAAATGTTCTAATCAGCTTAATGAAAAGCTAATTTTCAGATCTTGGCAGAAAGAAATCCAAAGGACTTAAATCATCATTTTCTGCCATCAGTAAAGGGATTTCACATCTTTTGCACCTCTGAGTGGATGCACAGTGAGGGGGGTGTTGACAAAGTAATACTGCTGTGGAATCTAAAAATAAGGATACAGAGCTCCTGAACTCTGTGGATAGCACTGGATAGAGGAAATTAAGGATTATGCATAAAGGCAGGAAGAACAGCCTTATTTGCACACTGATTGCAGGCAAGCACAGATAGATCTGGACATCAACCACCCACCCTCCAAATACACAACCCTGTCCTCTAACAGGAAATCCCTCATGCCAATGAAATTATGCCTACAGTGAACCCAGCACCTACTAATGAGGTGTAGCAAAAGCTGCGAATAATTAGGTAAAGATATACACATACACACTTGAGTAATGGAGAATCTTCTATTCACTGATGACTCTTCAATGAAAGCCGAGTGAAAATAAAATGTTAATACATGGAGAAAAAGAATTTAAACATAACATATTCTCATGTTATTGAAAAACATACTATCAGTGGATAGATTTCTTTTCACAAGAAAAAGCAGAATTGTTGGAATTTCTGACATGATTTATGTTCATGGTGATAAGAGGGATGCTCTGGTATTTTAGTCTCACTTGCAATGCTGAACTTTCTGTTTTGTAACATTTATAGCTCTGCCACAGCATTTCACTAATGGGATGTTTTAAAGGCACAAATATCGATGCATCTCTCCAGCAACGTGGGGTTCCTGCTCCAAACAAACAATCAAACCTGATATGGAGCCCAGACACTTCTGCTCCTCATGATTCTGATGTTGTGTGGCAGAACCAGACACAACCTAGCAACTTTTCTGCTTATATCTTGCTTTAAAAGCCACTGATGTTCTTAAAGAGGGCTCTCTATCAGCTGTGTGTGACATTTTCAAACAGGTGAAGCTATTTCTATCCCCTGATGCAATTAAATGATTCGCTATTTTGTGCAGCTCAAAACATTTTTCTGCTGGCAATGACACTGGTGACTGAGGAGCATCAAACAATCAAACTGGAACCAATTGTGCTGCCTTCCATTAGTGGGTCTGTCCTTTGAGCCACTAAATTTGAAAAACAAACACGAGTGTTGGCGAACCCCAGACAAACAAGAGAGAAAATATCAGAGCATAGATATGAAAAATACCTTTTTTTCCCCTAAGATATTCACTGACTATTTATATACACAAGCACAAACATATCAAACCCAGCACACGCAGTGAGAGAAACTGCACTGCCTCGTGGAGCTGAGGCTCAAACTGTTGCTTACTCCACATTTCCTGCACTGGCTGCACCTCCTGGGTGCAGAATTCTCTCTGTTCTCTGGAAGAACAGCAGAAGTCCAGTCTCTTGCATGACAAAATTCCTGGGAATCACCAACATTCCACATTACCAGCACAGTTCATGGTTATTAATGCCAACCAGCTAAACAGTACCTGGAAATATTTTTCAAGTCAGATGTTTTTCCCTAGCTAGTACTGCAGTTCACTTTGTTATAAAATACTAAATAAGCAGCACTAAATGAGACCAATTCTGGGAATACCTATTCTCCACTGACTGTCCCTTCCTTCCTTGAGGTGCTTATTCAACTAGAAACTCCTTGTGAGCAGAGAATAAATTAGACTAAATTTGAATACCAATTTGTTTTGTCATTTTGTAAAAACTCATGTTAAATTAGTAACTGGATCTTCCTGGCATCCCAAAAACTTCCTAAAAAACTCAGAGAGTCCCAGTACACTCAATATTTTGGATCTATTTCTAAAGGAATAATTCCTTCCCAAATTTGAACCACCTTTCATGGCTGATAGAGCCCTTGGACAGAAATTGGAGCACACAAAGTCAAGGACTTCATCTTGCCTAACCAGCCACAGCCAGCTGCAGATAGATCTCACTCCCTGGAAAAAAGTTATATTAACTCCCTATCAAAGCATTACCAGTGCATTATTATGGCAGACAAGTGGGATTAATTAAAAAAAAATAACAAATAAAAGCAAGTGAAATGAGTCAAAGCTGCCTCAGCTGTTCATCCCACTGGCAGTGGGATGAATGTTGATGTAATGGTAATTTTGCCTTTCCTTTAGCAAAGCCAGGACTTCCCTCTTACTATTTTAATGAGTGAATTCAGCAGCTGCACAGCAATGTCCACCTACAGACACCTACAGACACATAAGCACTGCTTGCAAGTGCCAGAACTTCAAAGAATAAAGAATAAATTTGTATTTCAATGTTAATTCAGCATTAGGAAAAACCCCATAATAATAATAACTCAAGCAGGTGGTAGAGGTGGGAAAGTGCTTCAGCAAACTGGCATTTTAATGTTAAAACCCCCTTACCTCTATAAACCAATCATTTACTGTGCAATGATCTATTTTCATGGAAATCCTTATCATATGGAAACAACTCTGCTCTGTTTTTACGTGGCCATTCAGTTTTAATTGCATGGGCCATGGATACCTTTCTCCATTTCCATCAGAGCTGCAGGAAGGTGTCAGCATGTGCAGAAGGTACTGCAAATATACTGTTCACCTGCAGGGCACATTAGGAGGGCTATCCAGCAAGTTATGCTCCAAATCCACATTTGCAGTTTTGCAGGGAATAAAAATCAGGCTGCCTCAGTAAAAGGTGCTTTGAGGTTCCCTGTGCCCATTGCCAGAGTAACTGTTCCTGGAGTGGAAAACTGAAAGTATTCCACCTTCTAAATTACATGGGAAAAATAGAAGATGAATTAAATACATGCAAGAGGCAGGTTGGTATAAATCAGTGGAGGACATGAGAAGGAACCTCAAAGAGGGAAAGGGAGCTCTGGCTGCAGCCATGGAATGGCAGCCCTGCATTTCAGAGCCCCACTGGATGGGCTCAAGCTTAGGCTGAGCTGCTCTTGGAATCCATGCTGGTACTTTTAGACTTGCCTGTTTATATCCAGGTGCTTTTCTGGCTCTAACCCAGAGCCAACAGCCCATGAGGATGAGGAGCTGTACTGCCCCCTGTGCTGAGTGAGGCTTTGTGCCTGTAATGAGAAAAGAGGTGCACACAGGGCTGCAGTGCTGCCCCAAAGAGAGAGATTTATCTTCCTGACAGAGAGCAAAAAAGCATAATGGGGCTTTTATCCCCAGCAGCCTTCTCACTGTCTTGGTTTGACTCAGCATGAACTCCACTCTTGCAATTTGTTTTTCTTTCCTTGGTTCCATTTAGCTGGCCCTTGCCTCCTATAGATTTTGGGTTTCTCTGGGTTTGGTTATAATCAGAAGTTAGGAAAGCAAAATAACCAGGAGTCCAGTGATCAGATTTCTCTTACTGTAATCTGAGCACCACTGAAAGTAATAATTTATACTGCAAGGGAATATAATTCTAAGCCATCCAGCCACTCTAAATTTGCCAGTATCATGAAATGTCACAAATTTCCCTTGTCTTTCAGTTTTCCTTGACAGTGTTTTGAGATGGTATTTCATGGCACATTTGAACTTTGATTGCTATCTCTCCTGCTTCTAACTATGCCCAGGATCACAGCTGCCCAACACAGCCAGAAGAGGACTTTTCCTTTTTCCAGAGGCTCTGCAGTACAAGATGTGCAAATGAGTTTTCAGACTCGCCCTACTGTATCCCAGATTCCTGGTGGCCTTCCTTCCCAGAAACACGTGGGAGCTGTTGGCATTTTGAAGTGCCTTCAGAATGTTTTGTCCCTTGGTGACATTTCAGCTGGTGACACCCAGCACCTCGTTCCATCTCGGCACAGCTCCCTGTCAGCACTCACTGCACAGTCCACCACACAGGGCAAAAAGGTTTGTTCTCCAAAGGGCAAATCAAATTGGCAAAGCCCCTAGTGCGCCCCCCTCTATTTCCTAGGCAAGAGAAATCTGGAACTCCTTTTAGATATCAGAACTTTCAGGCCTCTGAATGTACTTAACCAAAAGGCATTCCCAGACATGGGTGCAGCACTTGTGCAGCTGAATTGCTCTGTCCATGAAGGAAATAAGAGAAATACTCTGTGAATAAGCTTGTGCCCATATGGAAAGCCTGCAATAAGTTAGAGGAGTTCTTTACTCCCAAGTAATTTCCTTTATATGTTACAGGAAGATTTTTTTAAATAATCAGTGTCTTTAAGCCTCAATACCAACACACAGAGCAACTGAGTCAACTTTATTTTGTCACATTTCTGTACTTCTAGTAACTTCCTTTAGACAGGCATCTTCCACATGCAACAGAATACATCAGCTTCTTCAGGAGAAATAAGTACTGGGTTTTTAAAAAATTTTAAACCTGTTAATTATAAATACATGGGCTTTTGGAGCATAAATCCAAGTATCAGTTCACTCAGTCCCTCCCTGCTCTCCCCTGATGTTTATACTGATGATTCTGCTATATTCCATGAAAGATAAAATGCAGAGAAATCCAATATGCTGCTTCCCTGTTAGGAATTCATTTGCTGATAAATAGTTATTCTATGAGGAATTATAACAGTGTAGGGAGACATCAAAAGAATCTGTCCAACTTCTTTCTTTTGCACTGTGCATATTTGCAGTGGCTGCTGTTTAAGAAAATAAAATATAAACCCTCAAATTCAGGGCAAGCACTATATGGGATATTTACTCCCAGACCCATGATGTAAGGTGAATTCACTTCTATGTTTGAAAGGCTAGAAAGTTGCTTTTAAATATCCTATGCTGCCAACAAAAGAATGTATTATTCAAAATATACACCATGAACTCCAATGCAAATGAGCAGAGCACACACACCTTAGCCCTGCTAATCCCTGCAAATGAGGCCCATTGCCTTGTCTTTACTATAACACTTCAGACTGGGTTTGCAAACACAGAATGTTGGGTTTCATGGATAACCAGAATGTTCTTGAAATGAACCTTCTTTCCTGACTCACATTTCTATTAACAGTAAAAAATAAGATAGAACAGAGAGGGAAAGAGAGAAAGGAACAACATTTCAGGACAAACAATTATCAAATATATCTTTTCCTCAAAAATCTCATTTGTCAGATTCTGAACAGCTCCTTTTTGAATGCAGTAAGACATGTAAGGATATATCATATCATATTTATAAGGAAATGCAACAAAATATAGTCAGTCCTGATTTTATTCTTGGTTAACCTGTGAACAACATGTTTATTTACTTTATTTAAAGATATTTTTTGCTGTGAAACACTTCATTCATTGGTAGATGGAACTCTTATGATATAAAGAATCTGTTAATCTATTCCCTATTGAAGCCAAAATCTAATTTCTTAATAATTTATGGCATGTGCCAAGTAATACTAAAATACATTATAATTATAGAATCCAGATCTTGAATCTTGCCAAGTAATGATGAGTATGGGGAAAACATGTCAGCATGTGGCTGCCTAGAAAATTATATGCTATTGAAGTCTTTGATTTCAAATTGGTAACAGTACAACAACTCATATTGCCTTTTGAAAGATATTTGTTTCAGAACTGGTGACATACTATAGAGTGCAACAATGTGCGTCTGAAAACACAATGATTGTAACATAGAACATGTTACATTCATTGAAATATAAGGTGATCACAACCTGAAAAGGACACAAATCTCGGGGCGGGCTATGGAGAAAATTAATTATAGAGGTTGCTGCTGCGGAAAATAAACCACCAATTACTGCAGTAAAAGTGCAGGCATCTATCAGAGCTGCCCTCCCCTGCCCAGGGAATGCACAGGGGGCTGTGGGTGCCCCAGGTTCAGAGCTGCCCTCCCAGCACAGGGAATGCACAGGGGGCTGTGGGTGCCCCAGGTTCAGAGCTGCCCTCTCTGCCCAGGGAATGCACTGGGGGCTGTGGCTGTCCCTGGGTTCAAACCAAACCCAGGGATGTGGCTGTGGAAGACCCTGCAGGGATGCTGGTATTGGGATGCTCCAGGTTAGGGTTTATTCCTCTCTGCCATCTGTCCTGCCTTGTGTTTGGGGAGCAATGAAACCTGTGGCACAGCCAGAAAGAGAGATCAAACTGGCTGCAAGGGGACATTTAGCTCGTTTCTGACTGCAAGATGAATTACCCTTTATTTCCCATGTTAGTTCATATGCTCTAAACTCCTCAGATTATATTTATTAAAACTGTGATGAAAGTCTTCAGGCTAAGAGCCAAAGATCTGGTAACTGAAGCAAAAATGTCTTGCAGCAATGACACTATATGAGAATGGCACAACAGAGGGCACATGAGGGGGTAAGTGCTGTGGGCAGGAACAGCATCCCCATAGCACGAGCCACTGCACTTGGGACAGACCTGCAGCTGAGAGGGGGCACTGGGCCAGCCACTACAGCTACACCCAGTTCTGCAGCTAGTTGGAATCTTAGAATCAATGAATGGTTTGGGCTGGAAGGGACTTCAAAGTTCATCCAGCTCCAACCCCATGCGGGGCCACCCTCCACCATCCCAGGTTACTCCAAGCCCCATTCAGCAGCCACAGCTTCTCTGGGCAACCTGTGCCTCAATACCCTTATCCTTATAGGAAAGAATTTTTCCTAATATCTAATTTAAACCTGCTCTTCTTTTTCAGGTTGAAGCCATTTCTTGTCCTGTCCACCTGTTCCACTGAAATCCAGTGGGAGTCAAGCCCAGGAAAGCTTTAGGGGGAACCCTCTCCCTGGGGGTACCTTCCATGCAATACTGACCACTGCATGCACCTTCAGGAGTTGTTAATTCAAGATTTCTGAAAGTTGATGTGCCAGCATGAGGGAGCAGTTAACACACCCTCAGCTCTTTAGGGTGGCAGTCACAGGCTGTCCAGGTGAGCAGACACTGCAGCCTGTAAGAAGGGCACTGGCCTGGCTGCAGCATGACCTCAAACCCCAGTGGATCAACAGAATTTAACTCCAGTCCCTTCACACACAAATTACAACTAATTTCTCTTCAGGCTCTGGCCCCACCATTTCCCCAGCCTGATAACACTGATACAAACCCACCTACGCTAACAAAATATTCAAGTAAAAACAAGATGCAAACACCACTTGGCTCCCAAGGCTCTCAGAGCCTCTCCATGGCCAGTGTGTACTCAGGGGCCAGCAGCACCCCTGGGACTGGGTGATCCCAAGCCCTGAGGTTCAGATGGTCTCCACCATCATCATTGCCAGCCTACACTCATGCTGAAAAGCTGATTCCCTTCCCCATCTCCCTCTCCTAAAGGATTCTGTGGCCTTGTGGCTCATTTCATCCTCATAACTCAGGCAAAGGTGATGCCACATATGACTAAAAGGTAACTTCTTCTGACCCCACTTGTGTTTACCAGTTTTTCCTGTCATGTCCATGTTCCAGTGGCTGCCCTAAGGCCCCCCAAATTCATACTGTTGGTGTTCTCTTATCCTTCCCAGAGACATCCACAAGCCCCAGTGACTCATATCAGCTCCAAGCAGCACAGACTAAATTTTTTTTCCCATTTGTCTGTCAAACAAAATGTCAGCAGGTAACTGTCCTTGCTTCCTTAATGCCATTCTGAAATGTGGCAATGCTAAATGTAGTCTGATTTAAATGCAGTCCTTTTAGCTGGTATTTCATTATCTTGACTTCTTTTTTTTTTAACAGACCTTTTGTAATGAGACAAATGGGCCAGCAGCAAGATGCCAAAGAATATATTTTATTGAAAGTAGCTTAAAATCCTGCCTCCATTGCTGCAAATTACTGACTAAAGAATATACCCTGTGCAGTAAAAATAGATTTGACACACACCATCACCTGCTCAGCTGTACTACCTTGTGATAAGGTTTTTCCAGAAGTAAGGATAATATTTAGATAAGCTCTCTTTAAAAATAAATAATCATGGCTATGACATTAAAATTTCACTAAATATTCATCTCATCATTTCTTTCAAAACCTTAAGAAAACTTCATGCCTTTCCCTTATTTACATAGGCAGGTTTCTCAGGAGCACCCAAGACTCCAATCTGCAAACCTTGCTGGGCAAATGGAACTAGGAGAGGTTATTTTTGACACACAGATTTACATTTTTTTATTGGGATCTCAGCAACATTATCTGTTTCCAAAGCTGTTGGAAGTGTCTTTAACCTTAATTACACACCTGTCTGCTTCCATTGGCTCCTCAAATCCTATTTAAAAACCTTGTCTGAACATTTTGTGTTTAAATGAGCTGAAACTCTCCTTTTTTGAATGCAAGTTCATAACTAGTTTCCCCTCCATCACCATGCAGAGTTGGTCATTTCAGAACGGGAATCAATAATTCTAGTTTTCTTCTTGCCTCTCAAAATAATGCCCTGAGGTTTTACTATTTGTTTTTTGTTTCTCAAGATAAATAAATCATCAGATAATGCATTCCCTAAATAGAAGTTACTGTTATTGAAAGCAGCACTACCAACAGCTTTAATTCTCAATAGCCAGTGCTTAAGTCAGAAAGTAGGGGAAAGTAATTGTTATGACTGTTACTTTCCAGTGGTTTAGTTTTATTAGATGCATCTGAAAATACAATATTTTTGCTGAATGTACATCAGTGTTCCACTAAAGCATAAAAGATCAGGTATTTTATGATTGGAGAGTACTGAAAATTCATTTTCTCAATATGCAAGTTTTTATGCTCCTCTTAGGACAAGTGAATTAAACTGAAGCTTCAACATGCTGGTACTGTTCAAGTAGCCACTATAAGACAGACAAGACCAACTTAATTCTGTTCTAAACACACAGAACAAGCATGTGAATAGTTTCAGTTGCTTCTGAATGTGTTAAATCCAAGTTCCTGTGACCAAGAATTGTGGTGTCTACCACTCCATAAACACCTTGAAGCACAGCACAGTCCCAGCTGAAGGGATATTGGGCGGTCATGTCTGAGTGCTGAGGGGACTGTGGGCTGGCAAAGCACACTCTGAAGTGTGTGTTGCATAAAAATGTCCTCCCTTGCAGCCTCAGCATCTGCCAAAGCTGGATGTGCAGAGGTACAGGCAGAAGAAATGAGCCAAAACAGTCCATGACACCAAGTCCATCAGGTTTGAACACCATATCATTATTTGCCAGAGCCCAATCCATGTCATTCCCAGCACTAAACCAGGTAAATACAGAGCTCCCAGTCATCTTGGCAGTCATTGCTACCACAAACCCAGGCCAACTCCACCCTTTGCTCAAATAGTTGTCTCACCTCTTTTTAAAAGTCCAGTATAAGGAACATCACAAGCTTTCTGCATTATTTCTGCCAGCCCTCCTGTACCCCCTGAGACGGAGTTCCCTCCCAGCCTCTAAGCTGAGTCTCCCACTGTTATTATCTGGATAGCAATTCTAATGGCAGTTTGGATCAAAGGAATATGCTTCTTACCCTGGTGAGAAGAACAGTAAGATGACATTTGTCACTTTGCTTTCCAGTGACTGCCAACTTTTTATGAATAGTAGGGCAGTAAATGAAAATAAGACTCCCCTGGAATCACAAGGAGTCCCATAAAGCTTCTGCCCATGATTCAAAGAAGCCATTTACCACTGCTAAGTGCAGCTTTTTGGTGCAGACAGATAGTTGTTTTCCTTGAGGACAAAAATAAAGGTACATTTAAAAAAAGATGAATTTTCATCAGATGAAATTCAGAGGTGGAAGAAACAATTCAGGTAAATTAATAAATTACCTAAGCTTCTCAAATGAGCTTTGAGATTTGTATGTGCCTGAATATAGCTTTTCTGGATACAATTAGAGGAACATCTGGAGATTCAGATGTAGAACATTTGAAAAGCTTTTGCAATTTCCATGGATTATTCAACTAAAGAATGGACAAGTTGTTATTTTTTCCTGTAAACACAGATATAACTTCCAAAGGCTTTCAGATTTCTATTTTGTTTACATGGATAATGACACCACTGGAAGAAAAAAAAAATAGAGTAAACGCTGGCTAGGATAAGATATTGGAAAGCTAAATAAATGCAGTTAAACATGGCAAATGCATTTAAAAATAAAACTCATTGCCAGCAATACCCCACTGAATTTCATTACTGAGCAGCATATTGCATAGATATCTTCTTCCTTAGCTGAGTATTTCCCCTTGAATTGTTTATGCCCTTAAAATGTAATTAGACAAAGGCTGTAAATGCAGCACTGGAATCCAGGATCAGGAATTCAGTGGGAGCTCACACAGGTTGGAAACAGATAAGCCATTCATTACTTTTATTTTAGAAGCTATTTAAAACTCAAAATTCAAGCAAGTGACATTTGAGTCTAACTAAGGGCAAATCTCAGCTGGCTTGAAAAGATCTGCTGTCCTAGGTCTAAATCAAAACAACAAACCCAAATCACAAAGCAAGCTCCCCTGGCAGACTGAAGACAAGCCAGGTCCCCAAACCAGGAATAACAAACCAGCAAAAATTGGCCACTCTCTTGTGAACAGAAACTGTGCCCTGACATACAGGTGGAAAACAGCAAAGAGGAAAGGGAGAGCTCTGATTTTGGAGCAGAGGCATCACTTAGAATATGCACTGCACACGTAAGTATAGACAACCTATTGTTTCAGAAGAACAATTACTTAGTTTCTTTTTAGTACAGGTTTTTGTTTTGTTTTGGGGTTTTTTTCTGTGAAGTTTGAGTACAGCAGGAAAGGAAAAACCACCAGACTTCAGCAATCCTAATTTCCCTAAATAGAACCCATCCTGCCAGCTCCATGACTGACAGTTCTATTAACTCCAAAGTGGCAGCCCCAGCAAGATGTCATTTGTGAACATCTGGACTTCTTTGCAGTCATTTCTATTGTCACTCTCAGCTATTCAAAAATGTCTCCTGTGGTTTCTGGGTGACCACAGATAACCTGTATTAGAAGACAGAAAAGCCCAGCAATGGAAGGAAGGGCACAGCAATTTCATATATTTGCATACACTAAATTTACCTTGAGCTCCCTGACTTCATTGCTGTGTTTGTGGGGAACTCACCACTACAGCCCTTTACACCTGAACCAGTCTTTCTCTTTCTCAACTGTAGGGCAAAGCCATTTAAAAGAAATATAAATATATACAAAAAATAGAGATCAGAAAGTAAGCAAAAGTATGGCACTAAACAAATTAAAGTTTTGCAGAGGATGTTGCTGCTTGGCAAGAGCTACAAAGAAAAAGAAATACAGGTTTTCCTCTGCCTGCATATGTTGTGATTTTTGAAAATTATCTACTGGCACAAAGCTCCAGCTTTTTGATTAAATCCTATCTTAAGCATGTGTTACCATTAATGCCCTAATTTTCCAGACTCTAAGCACCTACATAAGCACAGTAAATCAGAGGATTATTTATATTTAAGTACCAGCACAGCATGCAAAGTTAAGTCTTTTTAAGATCAAGGTCTACAAAGATAAAAACAGACTCAGGGGAATGTGTGGTTTCATTCAGAGTCTCTGCAGTGGATCAAATCATTGAAAGGTATGATTTATTTTACACAAGCCCCTTACAAATAAGCTGATATCTATTTATTTAAATCCAGCAATCCAAATATCATGTGAAACAATAAACATTATCTTTTGTATTACACTTATATAGTTTGAAATCAGATAGAACAACTATTTACTCAACCAATCTTATAAAAATAAAGAGAACATCTTTCCTAAAGGAAATGAAATAAAGTCCAAAAGGATATCTCAGCTCTCTGTGGTTATTAAAGATCCTAGGACAATTTCTGCTAGAATAGGAATTCCACCCAAAAAGCCTAAAAGCCAACATTTATTTCCCTAAAGGAGCAGCACACAGTGATGTCATTCAGAGCTCTCTTCATGCTCTGGAAAATATGAATGGGGGGATCACAGACACCTACAGGATATACTTCAACACTTCTCTAATTATTGAGGCAGTGCTCTCAGAATCTTGGAAAACACCATATTTTCAGGCCTATTAAATAACAACATTTTAACCAACACCACTGAACATTTGGTAACAAAACCAAATATTTGAACTGGTCTTGTTTCCTATCCTTATTCTCCAGGAGAAATATAAGAATGTAAAAAGTATATACTAGAATTTTACATGAGCAAGTGTTCTGAAATTTTATTTTCAAGTCACACTTAAAATAGACAATTCTTGAAATTACAAGAAAAGCAATACTGCTCATCCTGTTAGAAATCAATTTGCTGAAAAAAGGCTATTCTGTCAAGAATCATAACGGTATAAGGAAATACCAAAAGGAATTGTTTATTTCTTTTTCCACAGAGAAGGATTTCAGCTTTAAGCTTTGCTTTGAGATGGGTTTTCCAATGCTACAGTGCCTGTGCTGCAGATATAACCAGGACAGCTTATAAACATATATAATCCTTCATTTTGCAGTACATTGATAGTTAGTGATGTGCAACCATTGTGGAGCAGCTCAGCAGCTGCTCAGCATAGGAAATTTAAATTAGACTTTAAAGGCAACCTAATCTGCTTTATGATTAACAGCACTTTATACATAAGGACATCTCAGGCCTGCCTAAATATGAGCTATTCCTGAATGGGAGTGTCACCCAGAGCCAGCAAAATCCTTTTTGGAAATGTAGACATGAGGGAAGTTAGGACTCAAGTTTTACAAAAAAATTGTGGAAAAAAAAACACCAAAAGAAACACATTTGTGCAACACCTTCACTGGGACTCCATGGTGATGAGCAACACCCATCACATGGAGGTGCATCCCAACCCAAGCCTTGGCTACTGGAGGTTTACACAGAATTACAGCAATTGGACCTATTTAGCACAATCAAACTTACTTAATGTCAGCTGCTTGGACAGCATCATTAGCAAAGCTGTTCTAAAGGACAAGTGACACTCTCTGATGTCTGAATGCCACCCTGCACACAATGCTGGGACCCCCCTGGGAGGACAGGAACCTGCAGGTATGTGGCACTGCAGAAACCAGTGGGGTTGAGGTGCTGCCTCACTGTAAAGGGGAGGAGGAGGGACCCTTTGGAAAAGGTTTTGGTTACAAATGTCCAACTCAAACACATTAAATTATCAAAACAAGCCCATTTTCCAGCACTTTCCAATACTCAACAGAAGTGAGGTTTTTTTAAACAGTGGGAGTTGACACCAAAATATTTTCAAACAAACAGTGGGTTGCAGCACCATTTTCCCAGAGGTTATGGAGGCTGGGCAGATAGAACTGTTCCATCCTATGCTCCTCATTCAGATATCTAAGCAAGACACAGACAGGCTGCAAAGCTCCTAATTGCTCACTGATAGAATCTATGATCTTTTTATTGCACATTCTTATTCTTGGCAGTACTTCCCCTCCCTCAGGAGATGGTCCAATATCAGCTATATTATACCACATAAATCCCCATTAAAATTAAGGACAGAGTTTCCACCCATCCCCATGTGTATTGTTTTGCATTTAAACTGTACTTGCACTGCAGAGAACTGGGACTCATCCTGTGTCTAAAGTGTGTGACTGGGTCTCAGGAGATTGGGGTTTCAGTGTTGTGTCACAGACTGTACAGAAGATAGGTGGAAAATCATTTCAAATTTCTCTTCCCACATGAATGGCAGAATATATTTTGTGTACTGGCCCTGATTCTGCAGATAGATACAGAGAAGACAAACAAAATGCTTTAACATCATTTTCAATTCCCTCCTGTTGTGCTTCTTTTCTATCTCATGTATCTGAAGCTCATGGAGTGTTTTCAGATTTTAGCTCCTGGGACTGGCATCTCTACAGTTAATTTTGAAGCTTAAAAAAGTGAAATCACCTCCAGGCAAACCCCTTATGAGCAGTAAGCATTGCCATTCATTTCTAATCCCTACTTCTCTTCACCCACAGGAAATAACCGTGAGAAATATGGAGACTATGAATCATTTATGGTGTTTCCCTTGCATGAAAAATTGCTTTCCTTCCCTATATGATCAGGGTGTCCATTTGAGGCTGGCATGCCTTTCAGGCAGCAGCAGCACATCAAAACAGAGGCAGTTTTCTCCCCCTACCCTCACAAGGGCAGAAGCTGGAGCAGTTTCCCCTGAAGCAGAGCTGTTCCCCTTCTGCTAATTCCCACCCTGCCACTTCTGAGGCAGCATCACCTCGGGACAGAGAGCTCCTCCTAGAGTGATGCAGCTGCTTGGACAATAATGAACTGAAAACTGTGCAGAAAGTTATAAAGTAATTTTAATACAATTCTGGAAAGATCATGTTTGCATTAATTTCATTTCCATTCAGTTCAGTGCTGCGAGTGTCTGCGCCTGTTAACTGATAACTGGTTTGCCAATTATGGTGTTGGTGGCAATAATCACTTTAATACTAACACAGCCATCCTCCTTTTCCTCCAAATGGAGAGTGTGGCAACCATTCTGAGGGGCATGAGGAGCTGTGGTGGCAGCAGGGAGAGGACAGTGCCACTGCTGCCGCCCTCCACTCTTCCCCAAAGAGCCACCTCTGCTCTGTAGCAGCTCTGAGAGCTCCCAGGCTTCTTGACATGAACAAAGAGAGTGTTGGGAACATGAGAAATAGTTGCTGCACCACCCAACACCCCTAGGATTGCTGCCTGTAATTGTCACACAAAAATCAACTACTCTTTTCCTGACACAACACTGGCTATACAAAGGTAAGATGCCCAACTGGACCAAGCTGTGACCCCTCACTGAAGATTTTATTCTTGTAAAATATACAGTAACATTTCAATAGTGTGTCCCTGTTAAACCTTGAGCTGCAGAATCCTGCAGTCCTGGAGAAAAAGAAAAAAACCCACATGATGCACTAGTCTTCTCAATTCTGGAAGCAATGCCTTATGTTTAGATCAATCTAATGTTCACAGAGAAATCTGGGGATGCTACAGACAGAACCCAGGCCTGGAATTTTTCATTGCCATTGCTTCCTTTGGCAGCCAGCTCCATATTACAATGAACCGTGGAGTTGGAAGTTTTCAGGTTTGTGTCATCTGCTCTCAAACCTCTTTCATAATTCTGATATATAAATCATAATATTTGACTAAGTTTTATCCATAACTCTCATTAGCTGTCCTTTTTTGCTGTTTTTATACTTAAGCAACTAACTCCCATCTGAGGTAGAGCCATCAGGCTATTTCAGGCAGTACCACCAGGAACCTAAACATGCTGATGGCTTTTCACCCTTTCTATTTCCCCTTGAAACAGGTAGACAGGAATAGCTCATAGGTGCTGGTTTATTGCAGTCAGTTCTTGACTTTTGCAAGGAAACACACAGAACCAAGTCCCTGTGGAACTTAAATCTGAAGCTGAAGTCCCTGAGTAGCTTTGGGCACCCTTCAGCCCAGCTGTGCAGGGGTGGGTACTGCTCTGCTGTCCCAACTCCACAAGTAGCTCTGAATGCAGCATTCATCCAAAGCTGTCACATCTGGGGCACAGAGTCAAGACTGTTTATTATTTCCAGGCATTATTTATCCAAGGTTTATGATGGTTTTGGGTTTCTTGTCTGGAACTCCTAACTTTTTATCTCAGAAACTTCCTGAAGCCAAGTGAAATCAAATTAAGATCTCCACTTGATTTCAGACTTAGTGTAATTGCAATTTTTTCCTAAGAAGAGAGTCAAACCTTGCTGTTTGCTGTTTCAGTAAAAGTCAGTCTCAGAGGAGCAGTACTTTAGTACTGGGATAACTGTGATAATCAGCAGTTTACTACACTCTTATTTAAAATATTTTTTACCATAGCCAAGACTGCCAAAAGCCTTATGCTTTTGATAGTGAGTTACTGGGAACATTCTGGCCTCAGCTTCTTGCATAAAAACTGGACTTCCCTAGAATTGCTACGCTGGAACAGTGTTTCACAGCCATTCAGCATAACTGCAAGGAGAGAAGATGATGAAAAGGAAAAATAAAAGCAGCACAGATAAAGCACCACCTGAGAAGGGAACGTACCTACTTAGAAAGCAAGAATTTCAAAGTCAGTCAGAGAAATGACATTGTATTTCCTAATTTCAGTAGGACTGTGAGCTCCACAGTGGCCACTGTGGAAGATCAGCCCTAATTTTGCTGTAAACTCTCTGCAGTGGATGCCTAAATGTGGTGTCACCACCAGCACCTCAAGACATTCTTCTCCAACCTGGGGTGAGTCACCTATCACTGCTGGTGTTGGTGGACTGATCAGCCTCCTCCAGAACTTTCATCTTCTGACTCACTTAATGAAATCTGGGCTTTATTCCAATATCTGCAGCAATTCTGTGCTCAGCTCTGAGTTACCTGTATTTTTTTATATTTATAAACAGCAATTTGCATGTACAATTCACGTTGTATTTGCAGAGCTCAAAGCACTTTGCAAAGGACATTTTCCCCTCTTCCTTCACAAAAGAGAAAGAATGAACAATCCCATTTACTCATTTGCTAAAAGGCCCAATTTTTAGCCCATCACAATGGTATGATGTACTCTCCTTCATCAGGTACCATTGTTATCCTAACAATGCTAAAGATGGCAATAAAACCAGCAGGAACAACAACCATTTCACATGTTGAAGCAGCAGGAAAAAGGACTCCAACTTGCACTCCCAAAAAGCTACAAGATAAGAGATTTCTCATGCAGAGAAGAAGCTCTAGAGCCACTTCAAACTCAAGCAATAAAGCATGAGAGCAGATTACCAGCTCTGAAGTTAATCTAGTGCTTTACATCATAGGCTTTTATAGCAGAATGCATTCCTATCATGCTCAGATAAGCATAACAATAGATGGAAAGATGTTATAGCATCTCTGGATCCTAAATAATACATAAGAGGCTTCATATAGAGGGAGCTGGTTTCTACTGCTGTAGATCTGTTGCTTTTCACAAGTGCTAAAAATAATTCCCTTCCATCAGCTTTAAAAGAAGAATAAACCAGACTAAAACACAGCACGTTTACATTCAATATCCTGGCATCAATAAAGTTTGGAGTCTTTCAGAAGATGTGAAATGAGTTTAATTTCAGCATCATTTGACTAAATCTTACCCTCAGGTTTGCTTAATTATAGACACCCTGGAAGAGAGATGAGCTCATAAATCTGCGAGTGTTGGGAGCCAGGCTAGTTAAAATTCAGCTAATAGGAAAGAGGTGCCTCCTGTGAGATTCAGGATGGATACACAGCTAAAAAAAACCAGCAAAAAAGCACAACTGTTTTAATTACGTGCAATCCTTACTAGCTTGTTTTTTCCAATGTATTTACTGTACCACTCTCTGAACATTTGTAAGTGCTTTATTACTCATTTCTCAAAAACCCAGCACACGGTGCCTCCCTGTTTCTCTTTTCAACTCGTTCCTAGTGGCTTTAGAGTAAAATAGAGAACAGAAAAGAGTTCTCAGCCTTACAGAGAGCCACAGCCAGAGAACCCAGAGAACCCTTCAGCACCTCACTGGACATTTGTGAGGAACACAATGCAAGGCAGATGCCCCTCCTGCCATCTCAGTGGATTATCAGTACTTTTATATAACTGAATCAGATTAAAATTAAAATAATTCTAAATAAATGGCCTCAGATTTCAACTGAAGATGAAGTTCACAGGTTTTCTTGAAGCATGTCTCTATTCATACCGACACAGCTGAGAACTCCATGCACTCAATAGGCCAATCACAGCAGCAACAAAAAGCAGGCACATCACACAGACCATCAAATTAAGACCCAACAGTTTTTAAAACTTTCCAGACAATTGAGTCTATTAGTCTTCTGCTTTTTTATGTTTTACAAAGACACTGTGACAGGGAGAAAAAGGTACAAAATATTCTCCACAGAGGGTTGGGAAAAATTGTAAATGAGGCTCCAGAATGAGGCTTTTATGTCTGGGCTACTTTGATAGATCAGACTATTGCCAGTCCCAGGTAATGTAGATCACATGGTGCAGTTTTGAGGTGGCAAATGCATTGATCCCTGCTCAGAGTTGTTTTGCATCATTCATTTGAAATACACCCCAAACCAGGCTTAGAGGAAAATGCTCTTAACCCGAGATAAACTTCTCAAATGACTTGACTCAAGTTTTGTTGCAAAATGCAAATCCTGAACTTTCTTCCAGATTGTTTTTTAATTAACACCTTGCTCAGAGCTAATTCACAGTCTGTAAAACAAGCCAGTGAGACACTTTGATCTCTTCCCTTCTACACCAGACTTTTTGGATGACAAGGAGAGTTTCCTCTGCTCTTCCTGTTTAAATACTTCTGGGGCATGTTAACCAAGATCCTGGTCGTGTTTTCCCTCACTATCTGGGGCATGTCCCCTTTCCAGCACAGGGTATAATTTGTTCCATGTAACACCTCTGGCTCCACTGCAGTCCTGCTCAAGTGATGTGTCTGCACTGCTCAAGTGAGCTGAGTCGTTCTGACATATCTGCTAACAAGAGTTTGGAGTGTTTATTCCTGTAGTCACGTATTTATTGTTATGCTACAGGCTTTTTTCAGTGCTACCATTAGTTGCTCACACTTAGTCCTGGATGTCCTCCCACTGATCCAAAAGCCAGCATGGCAATCTAGCTAAAAACATCCAGGTTTACAGAGCCCTTCTTACCCAAATGGATACAGCAACAGGAGCATGAGAAGTGGCTCTGCAAAAATCCATCTATAAACTGACTTTGAAAGCCCAGGAATTGCTTTGTAGGACTGGGCCTGCAACAAGGCATATAGGTAAAGATTTTGTGTGCCCATTATTACCAAATATATTGTGATCAACAGCAGAAAATAAGTCCTGGAGTCAGCCTGGACCTGCACAATTTTGACTGCTTTATGCTGTCATGTGGAGTCTTCTCATGGAACTCACCTGGGGTTAGATCTTGCACATGTTATACAAAGGCTACAAATGGACCTTGTGTCTTTGGGAGTTATACGAAATACGAGATTATCCATCAAACAGGTTACTATATGAGTTAGTGGTCTTGGCATCTCTGGCTCTCCCAAAGAGAGAAGAGGCTGCTGCAGAAGTGCCCAACTTTTTGCACAAGAAAGATGAGGATCTCTCATGCAGGGCAGGAACCATAAGGGTGGAAAAAGCTTGATTATGTGACACGCTTTAATTTCAAGATTACATTTTTTTTTACATAGATACACATATCTGTGTGATATCTAGATACAATTCAATGCATTATGGTGCTGCAGAGAAAAGACCAAAAATGGCAATTCTACCTCACATGTCCAACCTTCTGTTTGCTCTTTTCTTACAAACTTCTCAAAAGAGCTGAATTTGTCTTTCTCACCTACATTCACCTATGAAACTCTTCCTGGACTGCTACACATAAGGAAGAGAGTGTGATTAACCAAATGCCTTCTTCTGTTCTTGGAAATCATTCCCACACAATTTCTTACTCATGCTGCCTCTAAGAGACCTGTAAAGCTTCTGCACCAAACCCAAACTTTACAGCCTGTTCCAAACAGCACTTTTACCTGGCAGTTGTTTTCATGCTTTGGCTCTTTGGAGTGCCATACATACATGACATACAACTTTGTGTGAATAATAATAAAAAAAATCTTTCAAATAAATGAAAAGAATAAGAAGATAGTTTTCCCACTGTGTTTTTCTTCTTTGTTTGGTTATTATAGAAAGGATGTGCTGGAAGTACACTTAAGTAGCTTAAAATCTTGATTCTGTTCTTTGAGACATCAGATATCAGAACAATTGACATTTTCTACTGATTACACACAGGGTAATCCACAGAGAGAAAAATAAGACTAAAGAGATGGTAAACTGAAGGGAGTGTTTCACTAGTGCTGCTGTGTCTGAATGTTAATCAATAAAGCAATAAATAAGCTGCCAAGTTAGGCATATCTTAGCTGTGGATTTTGGTCATAATTCTCTGGAGCACGTTTAGACAGAGAAAGAAGTTGATTTCTATTAAATCTGTATTCAAACTTAAGCCTTAAAAGCAAAATACAGATCTTCAGTTAACACTGAAGGAATCTTTTCTGTCCACTTCAAGAACAGGATAAAAATGTCTTTCTGCTACAATGCTGAGAAATCTAAACTTCTCGAAGAGCTTGTGTACAACAAGCCTTTCCATTTTTTCCCTGTGAATGACTTTGAACAAGATGAATGTAGAACAAGCACAGAATCAACAACTAGGATTTATATGCTTCAAAAAGAACTGAACTGGACTTCTAAACAGAGCGAGCAAGATATGTATGTAGCCTTAAGAGGTCTGCTAGGGATGCCTTCCACCCTTGCAGGGTTACAAGACTTGTTAGACAAAACTCCAGCTGACCTGCTAGTCCTTAAGTAGGAGGTTTGAAAGGAGACCTCCAAAGGCCCTTTACAGCCAACCCTTCTCTTATTCTGTGCTCCAAAGTAAAACAAAAAATACTTTGAATTCTTTCATTATTCTATTTTCTTATTCTATTTCATCAATATGGTTAGGGAAAAAAAAGAGAAAGGAATAAAAATGTGTATCATTTTCAAGAAGGCACATTTGTGAAAGCAATCAATTCAGAAATAAAGGACAGTCTGAAGACCTATCCAGGTAGAAAATTAATAATAATGAAAAAATAGATAATTTAAAGCCTGTTCCAATCAAAAACAAACAAAAAAGCTGAAAACTAGAAAGGCATTTAAGGTACTATAAGAGATAAGCTAAACATTGCATAATGAAAGGAAAAGTAAGGACAGTCTGTAGCATATGAGGAGCAGAGCACAGCCTCTTCTGAAATACAGCTCTGCATTGGAGCAGAAAACAAACTGTGATAATCCAAAAGCCAATTAATTACTTGGAATTAAAATTAAAGAAAAATTCTTCAGGAATTAGAGCAACCTGCTGCTTCAGTTGTTTCATCCTGAACTGATTCATTAATAAATATCTGCTGGGTTTTGACATTCTTAAAACATGGAGGCGCATTGATCATACTGTGAAATGATCTAAAAATTCTTCCGTGGAATGTCATTTTTAAACCTAAAATGACTTCAGATAGCAGACCTTTCCAAATGTTTTCGTCTCCTTTCTGCAACATGCTCTGCAGGTGGGTGGTTGCTCTCCAAGCTGGGCCACCTCCAGCCTCTCTCTGTAGGAACAGAGCTTTGGAAGGGAAGTCACAGACATTCCACTGTGGCTGTGTCTTAGTTTTCCCAAGGGAACCCTGGAGGGCTCAGCCTGCTTTATTAAACTTTAAAAGAAGAATTATACAGCCAGATCACAATTAATTCCACAATATGTTTTCTGACTTGTCATTTCCCCCAAGGGAGGGAGTCTCAGGTGACAAAGCAAACAGAACTCACCTTCTCAGTGCAAACCAGTTGAACAAAATGCCATTTTTCATTGCTGACAACTCCTGAAGGGTGAACTTATTGGTGGGCTTTATTTCTCATTGTTGGTTATATTTATCACTTTGTGTGTAAATACACATCTCAGATGGATCCCCCCAAGACACCCCAGTCCCTGGGCAAGGGAGCGCAGCAATTCTCAGGCTCTCAATGTTGGACCATCCCCACTGCCTGATTTAGCAGAACCTCTGCTCTTCCCACCACAGTCTGTGGTTCAAGACCCTCTGAGGCTGCTGCTAGAACAGAAAGATGCTCCAAGTCAGCAGGTTCCCATGGAAACCACGCTCAGTGGGCCAGACCTGCTCCAACTGAGGACAAACTGGCAACAGCTCATGTGTGAAACCTCCAAATACTTTCCCCTCTAAACAAAAGGGCTGTTTGCCCTCAGTGATAGAGAAAGCAATGGTTTTTTTCTAATCTGGGAAGCATATTTTCAGAATTTTAAAAAGACTTTATTTTGTAAGATAGTGAACCAAAGCTTCAGAGTGAATCAATTCCTTCAGAGGTCTCAAGTTATTTCTTGAATCAGTGAAATACTCAAATTTATCCATTTTCTCTAAAGCCAAAATCTTAATTTGAATACTATCCCTATTCATCCATGGCAGTTTAGTCTCTACCCATTTTGCTGCATCACAAGGAAGATTTTACCAGATGACCATCAGTGATGTCTTGACCAACTGGATTGTCAAAGAGACCTAGAAGACACTTGGATGTCCGAATCTCTTTGAAGTATGTGAACATTTCAGTTTTAAAATTTTAAAAGGAATAAAGTGGTTAAATGATTGCATTACTTTCATTTATCCATACCAATTAAAACAAAAATCCAAAACAAACCAAAATACCCCAAACATGGGGCACTCAAAGAGCAAATCATAGAATCATCAAGGTTGGAAAAGACCTCCAAAATAATTGAGTCCAGCCTTTGAGAGGTCACCACCTTGTCAACTGAACTACAGCACTCAGTACCACATCGAGTTGTTTCAGGGAGTTTCAGAGAGCAAGAAGGTCCCCCCTGAGCCTCCTTTTCTCCAGGCTCAGCTCCACCAGCTGCTCCCCGTGTGATTTACTCTCCAGACCAGCAGCTTCACCCATTCCTACTGTTCTCAAACCACTAGAAAATGAAAACCAAACTAGAACTGACAACAGCAGCAAATTCCCTGCATTATATCCTCACAAGAAAATACTCAGTTTGCCATGAATATCCAGTAAAAGAGGAATCCCAGGATAAATAGAAATGGGCATAAAAGGGTTACAAAAAGCAATGCCAAATATTATTTTCACATTCACATACTCATGTTTTTCTGTGTTTCTCAAGTTTTATAAATAACATAAAAGATAGCTGGCATAGCAAGAGACCTAATTATAAACAAGTTCTAATTAAGTGCCATCTCTAAATTATATAACATAATATCAATATAAGTGTATTCATTATGTAAATGGTTATTTTATTGCTCATTTAAAATACATAATGAAAATGCAGATAGTAGGTGGACAGCATGCTAAATAAGGGCAGAAATGAAGGCAACATATCTTGGCAGAGACAGAAGACGTAGGTGTGAAAGAACAAGAGCAACACTCAGTTGTCTCTTGGAGCACAGACAGGAGTGTGTGCTCTGAGCTGGGCCCATGCATCACATCCCAGGCTGAAGGTTCCAGAGACATTCACCAGATTTGCTGTGACTTTCAGGAGCCTCTCTGCTTTTCCTCTCTCCAGGGCATCGTGAGGATGAGGAACACACAAACACTCATCAAAACTCTCACTGTTTTCTCTACCACAATCTGGTCCAAAATAAACACAAGAACTCCCCCTATATGCAAAGCTGACCAGCACTCAGGACTGAACCAGATACATGAGAGCTTAAAAATTTTCAGCTACTCGAGCTCCTAAGGAGACAGGCAGAGACTGAACTCTGTTTCTGGGGATCAGGCCAGGGCAATAAATACTTCCACACACCTGCCACCCAGGTATGTTTGTAAACTCTGTGAGGTTCAATAAGAATTCATCACCCCAGAGCAGAACCGATTCACTCCAGGTGAACTGGATGTGTAATTATGTTTAGGAAACTTCCCAGTCTGACCAAAAATCTTTTAGACTAAATGGCATGTGTTTCAGCATCAATTCTCAAAAGAATTAAGCTGAATTTCCAGGCCTACATTATTCAAGCTGGATCAGGAATAGCTAGTACTTAAAGTTCACACTTTAATTTACCTTATTACCTAACACCTTTGGACTGCAAATCCATTCCAAAACTCAGAAAAATTTACATTTCATTACTGAATAATCTTTTTTTTTTTTAATCAACAAAAGCTTTCTCAGCTTGAGGAGAGACAGATGCCCAACTCACAAGCATTTGAACAAGCAGAACAGTTCCTCATCATGTCCTGCTTTTGCAGGCACATCACTGTGTGCTTGAAAATGCATCCTGAGTAGTCCCATTACTACCTGAAATGGGATTGATTCCAGCATATAAGATGGAGCCAGAATTAAGGCTGTGCTGCACCTGGATATTAACTAGTCCTATTTACTTTAATGAGTAAGATGTACACATCCTTAAGGGCTTTTTTTCTTCTTTCTAGACAGGAATGAGGTTATTTTCTTCAGGCATTACACATGTAGACTGAAAACCTTGATGTTATTTTCCAGGCAGTTCTTCCTTAGGCAGTGTTTTGTCCTGAAATATGCACAGACTTCAAATTTTACAAAAATCTGACTCAATTTTGTCATTTTTGGTGCTACCTTGTTGAAATGACAGCCACTTTCTTCTCCAAGTCAGGACATGAGCAAGTGAATTATCCTCTTTTATCCGTCACCTTTCTAACCCAGGACCAAGAAACTCCAATGAAACCTTCTATAGAATTACCAGAACAAGCCTGACATCCACCAGGTCTGTGCCTGCATAAAGATGGCAATTAATATTTTGTTGAAAGATATTTAATTTTGCTGTCTTGAAGCATATAAAAAATGATGTTTATTCAGAAAAAATTGTGTCATCTTTTGCAAGGCAGGATCTGGAATCTATCATTAAAGGGATAAAATTACTCTGTGTCCTCTACAAGCGTGAGCTGCTGTTAAAATGCTATGATTTGCTCAAAGAATAGTCAATAAATAATTAATATGGTTTCTGGACTCTAATTAGCTGCTCACAGCAGGCTAAGTCTTTGAGACCACAGTTGCTCAACAGTCAAAATTCCATTATAACTGGCCTTTTATTTACAGGAATGCAAACTGTGTTTTCATTACAGCACCTCCACCCCAACATTAAAAAATAACCCATTCATTAGGAATCACTGAATGCTGGTACACAAGGTTTTCATAGGTATTTATGCTGCAGAAATCTGGGCAGAAGGATGAAAGGTATTGACTAAAAGGAGGGGGAAAAACACTGCAGCAACTTGCATCATGTATTATAGATCTGCTGAGAAAGGCCCAGTGGCCCCCAGGCTTCGGAGGCAGAATTCCTGCTCAGATCCACCCGTAATGGCTCAGTTGGGCATTCTGAGCACGGAGAGGGAGCAGAGTCCCCCAAAGTCAGACTGACATCAAGGTACACTAACTGAATATCACCATTCAGTGCATCCCAGGAGGAGGAATTGGCACTGAATTTCTAACACTTTAATGCACATGTGTGAATTCAAGGGGAAGGTGATGGAAAAGTGAGAGTAATATTTGATTCTAGAATTTTAAGGGTAGAAATAAGCCTATGTGTGAGGCTCTGAAGGTGACATTTCAGCCAAAGAAAGGAAATTCAGTCCCTGGTTATTAAGTTTAAGGTACCAATTTCAAGACTGTGGAGTCAGGTCGTTTTATACCTTGATATAAAACAACTGTTATACAAGTACAAGCAGCATTATGTTGTCTTTAACCTCTATCATCTAAAGTCATATTAACGTGCTAAAGTCAGTTGCAAATAAAAAAAAACCTTAATAGATTACAGATTGTTATCAGTGAAAATAAAAACACACTGCAATCATATGCAGATGATTCAGTGTAGAAACATTACTCATGAAACTTGCTGTGTCTGATCCCTTTTTTACACCATTTTCCATAATTTATTAAGTGTGAACTGGGAAATCCTCCAGACTCACTCAGAAGGATGTTTCTTGCTTTACTGGGTGAATTCCAAACTGATGATGCTTCAGGGAAGAAGCAAAAATCCGAAAATTCAATAGCTCACAGAGTGAACAGGCTAAATATTTACCCCACTAAAGCTGTCTGGAGATTAAAGTGGTTACTTAAAGCAGTGTGATCTCAAGCTTTGGTTCTGTACTTGTCCAAAAGGTTCAGGTTTATTTTCCTTTCCATTGCCTGGGAAAACTCTGGCAGGAGCAGTCCTGTGGCAGCTTTTATTCTTTTCAGTGGGGACTCAAGATACTCATAATTACTTGTTTGATATTTTTTTAAGACACAAACTATAGATCCTAAATCCTAGTGGTAAGTTATCAAGCAAAATAGAGCTAATTTCTGCTATTATTAATTTTTCGCTTTTGTCTCAGGACTTTTTTCTCCCAGCACTCACACCAGGGACTTTGGTGTGACTGTTAGCTAGAAAATTATCATTTACTAAGGGAACTCTTCCCTACAGCTCCTCTCATCAGTGAGAAGAAAAGGAGGAAAACAGAGGAAACTTAACTGATTTATCTGGGGTTTTCTCTATATAGTCAAGATTCAGCCATAGGAAAATACAGTCAAATCAGTCATATCTTGATGCACTACTCAGAGAAATGACATTATTTACAGAGCTTGAGAAATGCCTCCAGTGCTGCAAACTTTAAATGCAAAAACTATTATAAAATGCACTGACTGAAGTGGTTAAAATTGGCCCTTGCCAGGCAGAGTCCCCTTGTGTCCCTCTTTCTGGACACCTTCGGGATGGGATGGGATGGGATGCTGCCCTGTCCTCTCCTCAGGAGCTGCTGAGGCACCACTTTGTCCCCAGGTATTCACATCTGCTTTTCTATAGAAGCGGTAAAAAAAAAGATGGGAAGGAGAAAGGAAGGAGTTTCACCAGGGACTCTTCCAGCTTTGGAAATATAAATTATTCCTTTTACTTTCAGCCCTAAAGGTCTACCTATGACTGTGCTTGAGGAGACCTACAGGGAAGGCAGCTCACACCAAGCAAGGAGAAGAGGCTGCCTGAGTTCCCTCATTTAAGGGAGGATGCTTTCTAAGAGGGAGGGCAGAAAACCTGGATGAAGGAAGGAATGGGAGAGAAAAGGAATTCCACAGCATGTTTGGGTAAGAGAACAAGGAGGGAACAATCCAGACTGGGAATTTCATGGGAATTGCAGGGATTCAACTATCTTATGCAAACAGACTAGGCTGTACCAAGGCTGGCATGTCCCATAAGTTATAGGGGCTCCAGACCAGAAGCTGAATTAACTAAATTAAAAATACTCCAAAGCATCATATGAAGAAAAGTATCTCAATAATGGGTGACTTTTATATTTCAACAGATATACTCAAGTAAAAAGCTGGGATAAGGAGATCCACTCTGGAGATAAAGGATGCTCTGTATCTTTGGGCATACTCATCATTCTTGTTCTCAGAACTTTAAAAATGCCCTTTGACCTCTCTTGTGGGTGGGTGTATAACCCAGCCCCTACAGTTAATAGTAAAGCTCTAAAACTCTTTACCTGTTCCTGCTGCTTGGAGTTTTCCAGGCACTGAGGGCAAACTGCACTGCAGCATCTCAGTTTTGCAGGACGAGCTGTGTCATGCCCAGTTGAGCATCAGACAGATGAGTGTTATTAAACAGACCCCTAAATGTAATAGAATTGTCATGGGGAAGTGTAATAGTAAAGCAAATTATCTCTACATGACCACATGATGTGGAAATAGGCTTTCTCCACTTTAGAATACCTTCAGGCTCATGGTTTGTCTCTGGAATTTTGAAAGGTCTTGCTGAATGATGCTGCACATCTTTGAACTAAGTATATCTTAATTGGTTGGGGGTTTTTTTTGCTTCTTTGCTTGGGGTTTTTTACTAATAAACATAGAGAGATTAGCCTTGTTTGCTAAGCAAAACTAGTCAACGATTTGTGCTAATTCACTTTATTTGTAGAGTTTCCCTTGGAAACCCCAGTGGGCTCCACCTAATTAACTTTTGGATTTTGACAGAAGCAAAGCAATGAAATCAAGTAAACCCCATCTTAAACTAAACACTAATAAGCTACATTTATAGCTGAAAAACTATTCATATATTTTTTAGCACAAACTTTCATAATGATATAGATACTTTTTACCAGTATTTAAAAACATGAATATAATCTGGGCAGTGCTGCAATGCCCCAGCTATTTCAGGGCTGGGGGATTTTAGGCCCTTGGTGAGGCCCAGAGTGTTCTGGCACAGCCAGACATGGTTCTGCCCAGGGAAATTCAGGATTTACAGCTCTGCCTTCCAACACCACTCTCTGACATTGGATTAATAAAAATATATTGGAGAACTTCAGCCTAATAAAAACAGGCTGTTGAACTCCATTTTCCTCCTGCTCCCTGGATTGGCTCTAACCATATATTGATAAATAGAATATATTATATCCTCTAAATAATGTTTGTGGGGTTTCTTACTTAAGAAACACTGCAGAGTGAACATGACTTATGCGTTTACCTCACACACTCACCTACCTGCCAACAGATCTGGGGAAAGCTCAGTAATGGCTTAAAACAGTTATATTAACAAAGCCTTCAATGCCACCTGTGCTTAAAACCAGACAAGCACTTGAAAAGCAGTTACACTTTGGTGAGGTATAGTCAACCAAAGGATGCTTTTATATTCCTTCAATTCATTTTTCAGGAAAACAAGCTGCCCTTGTTACCTCGTAAGAACTTGGTATAAAAAAGCACATTACAAATGTTCTTTACAGTTCTATTTTCTCCTAGATTACATTACCAGAAACCCTCTGTTTTTCACTCAAAAAGAATAAAATGAAGCCCTGCCCAAAGAATACACAATTAATGCTCAGAATAAACAGTGACTGGATTGCTTAACATAGCCCATAAACTTAAAAGAAGAAGAATACTCCTAAGAGCATTTATGGTGCATCCTCAATAGGAAATTGCTTTAGTAAAGGTGTTAAAACAAAAACTACTTCTCTTCTGGAACTCTGCATCAGGCACAAATCAGTTTATGATACAAAATATTTCAAGGAGGAAAGACCATCACAAACCACTGTAAAGAGCAATCTCTCCTAACTGTAAATTATACTTTTGCTGTATTTATCAGACACCCTTACCATTGTGATTACAGAAAATACAAGAGACGGGACTCAGAGTCAGATGATGCTGTAGGTAGTAACGGGAAAAGAACTGCAGTCCCACACAACTAGCAAGGCGTATTTCTGTTTTTAGGACACAGGTACACACAGCCAGGCCACTGAAAATGGGACAATGGGGAAGGAACAATGTGACCTTCAGTTTGTCTTCTACCCAGTGCTCACAAAGAACTGATGGGCTCAGTGCTTGCCAGAACCTTAACAAATGCAGTGTATCATGGCTTGAGATGGGGAAGGAATTGCCTCAGGAACGGCTGCTGAGTCTGTGGTGTTTGTACATCAACTGTGGGAGTATAGTTTGGTTGTAAATGCAGAACATCAGTCCTGGCTCCAACACTGACTTGGTACGTGGATTAAGTAAAAACATTGTATTTTCCACCTTTTTTTGTTTATGGGATTCTCATGCTCACCCCGGGCAAGGCTTTCCTTCCCTCTTACTGTCCAGAGGACTGTTTGCCCATTGCCCCTGGAAGAAGTAGAAAGAATTGCATTTCTTCCTGAAAGAAACATCTTTCACTGTATTTTTCAGATAGTTTTTTTCTTTAAGCTGATATAACTCTTCATTTTTCTCCACTCTTTATCTCAGCTCCGCTACAACAGAGCATCAGTTAATCAGGATGACTTCTGAT
>JAWWLZ010000043.1:5109499-5135769 GCA_035041345.1 Poliocrania exsul
CCTCCTTGAGAGAAGAGCATTCACAAGATTTTGGAATGTTAATCCTATTGAGAGCATATGTGAGTTTTTATCACATGTTTCCTTTCAAGAAAAAGGAAAGTTTTTATCACATGCTTTCTTTCCAGTTGCTTCTGCAGAGCAAAAGAGGCAGTCAATAAGTTTTACAAAATTTTCAGTGCATAAAGCAAAATGAAAATGCTTTTCAATTTAAACAAACAGATTCAATATGGTGGGCAGCTCTGACCTCCAAAAATATTGAACCTCTTTATTAGTTCCAATCTGTATTGTGATAAAACCCTGCCATTTGAAGAAGGCCCCATTGATACTTATGCAACTCTTTCCATCAAACTTTGGTCAAGCATGGACGGAATTATTATTGTTAAGCATCTAAGAATCCTCTGGGGCCACATAGTCTTGTTTAGGAAGCAGAAAGGCAAATGTTTTCTCCAAGACACAGGCTGGGTCATATCCTAATTAAATGAGGTTTAAGAGATTGTCCTTAGATAATTGCTCAGTACAAGGACTCCTGACCTTGCTGGAGGAGTAGTCCCGTTCCTTGTTAGGTTAAATATCTATTTACCTGCCTTGATTGTTCAATTTGCATCCTAAGGATATTCCCTGCTCCGTGTAAGTGTAGCTGCATTAATGAGAAACGTCCCTAATCAATGCCTGGCACATCCTGCCTCTGCCTGCCCCTGTCCCAGACAGCCCTTCTGCTGCTCTCATGGGAAAGCATTCCAACAAAATGCAAAACAAAAACCTCTCCACAGCTTTCCAACACATTACTGTCCTGATTACAGTGTTTAACCACTGGTGTTTTATCTGTTCAACACACACAATCGCTCATTTTTCCACTAGGAATGTTCTTCACATGTACAATTTCAGCCCTGTATGTGCAACAGGGATGTAATAAAATTAAGTCAGGCATGAGTGAGTTTTACAAAGCACAGTTCCAAGAGCTGTTAATTTAAAGCCATTCACAGTATATTTAAATTTTACAGGCAGTGTTATCAGTGGTGTCACTGTAACACATTTATAATGCTTTTCTATTACTTTGGAATTTTGCATTTTCCTATACAAGGCAAGGGGGATTCTATTAATAAATGAGAAGACATTGTCAAGTGCTTCACCTTCTCAGAGAGTGGTAGTTACTCTATTCAGCTCCTCCTTCCCACAGTTCTCTCTTTAGGTATTTCAGTGACCCCAATATATGATATGAATATTTGAGTCCTCAAATTTAATGGCATCACTCCAAAGACTCCAAACCCTGACAACCTGAGCAGAGGTCAGAGCTAAAATGCTCAAGTGCCTCCAGGTTCCCCTTCATTCTGCACTAAATCCAATTCTGGAAGAAGATTTCAGTTTCTCAGTATTAGAATTCAGGGTATTGCTTAAATTGCTACAGTGCAAGACGTGCTATGCTGGAAAGGTGACATCCACTCAAAGAGCTTATTTGAAGTTTTACCTTCTTTTACATACCTCTGTTACATGTTTGCTATAGACTGGAAAGACCAACTGGGCTTAAAAAGATAGTAAAAAAAGCAGTAAAAACTTGTTACTTTTCTTAGTAATTGAGAACGATTAATGATTTTTCTGTGTTATGGATTTGAGTATGTTTTGGTTTAAATTTCCTTTTAGAAACTATGTCAACTGACAAATTCCAGAAAATCTATTATGGAACAGGATCTCCTTGTACCATTCTCTTACAGCAGTGGAATGTTTAAAAGTGACAGAAATAAAGTCATTGCATCTAGAAAAGTTCCTGAATCTTTGACAATTACTCACATACTATTGTGGAATCGAAGGAGAGAATTAAAAGACGACATTTCTTAGCACTATTCTATTAATTCACAATCTGTACATCACCCAGAATATCTGGCAAGCCCTCATGACTTATTGGAAGGGAATTATAATGATATCATCATTTCAGCAAAAGAAATATAATGACACTAAGGACAAAAATAATTATTCTCATTACAAAAAAAAAAAAGAAAGAAAGAAAATTAAAATAAGCTGTTTTAATTCCACAGGGAAGTCAAAAAATACCCCTGAGACACAGGGAAATAATTCTTGGGGAAGTGACAGGTGTTTCAAAATGAAGCAACAAAAAATGTCAGGAGTCGTCTACATAACTCCAGGGCAAGGATGTGCAAATGAAAGCAGATCAGCAGTAATTTATGCACATGACAATTAAAATAAAGTACAAAAGTAGTCTGGAATGTGGAATCTCTGCACAAGCAAACCATAAGCTCTACCTTCTTGAAGCACAGAGGAAAAGTGATCAAAGGATTCCTGCTAAATTAAACTGGCTACAACTGTTCGGTTTAGGAGAACTGCAGTGGGAGAGACAAAGATATTTGGCAGGAGGAAGTGATGGCAACTACACCCAGACCAAGAACCACAGAGAGCCTCGGATTACCAGGCTCTGCTGCTGTGGGAAAACATCCCTATTTGCCTTGGAACCTGCGCTGCAAATCTCCACTCATTCCAAACATCCTTGCAGCGTGGTCTCCGTTCCTGATAATTAGAAGGGCTGCACTTCCCCAGGCACTATGACAGCAGCAGGATCACTGCAAAGGGAGGAGATAAGATGTGCAGAGTTTTGGGGCTCCCTGAGAGCTCCCAGCCCTTCCTGGAGTCCTTCTTGGCTGAATGCTCCCTGTGCCAGCATCTTGCTCAGAGGGCAACCCCTGATCACCCTGCACCAGCCAGGTCACACAGCCCCTCTTTGCTGGCCCCGCCTGAGCCCAGCAGGACACCCAGACAACCCAGATATGCCTCAGCAGGACATCAAAGTCATGATGGTACAGATCCCACAGCTGGGACAGTGCCAGCTGAGCTGGTGAACCCACTGCACCCCGCAACCAGCAGCCTGGAGATGCCAAACTGCCCCTGGCATCGGTGCCTGGGGGAGGTCCCATTGCTCAAAGGCTCTGCCACCCTCTGGATGTACAACAGGACATTCTAACAGAACCCAATGTTTATTTCTTTTGTGATTTATGGGTTTGTTTGTTTGGGTTTGTTTGTTTGGGTTTAGGTTTGTTGGGTTTTGTTGGTTTGGTTTTGTTTTTTTCCTCTGGGGTGTGTTTAGGGTTTTCTGTTCTTTTTGAGTATTTTTTTACAGGATTTTTTTGGTTGGTTGGTTTTGTGAGTTTTGTTTTCACTAAAACTATTTTACGAGCCAGAGAAAATTCTGGACTGGATGTGAGACGCGAATACATTTTGCAGCAGACTTTGTGGTTTTGCCTTGTCAGTCCCTATTTAACATTATCAAGAGGCATTTTCATGGAACTATTTGCCCTACAGATACTTTGCCAATATATTACTCATTCCCAATGTCTATTTATCTGTTGGAAATGTGCACTCTTTCCACTGAACAGCAAGTTAAAAAACGTTCCTTTAATGAAAAAAGAATGCATCAAGAATTACTAATAATGTTTCTACAGGAGATGCAAGTCTTTTATTTTACTTCCCTACAGCTGAATATCCCACAGATTTAAACTTCCCACATGCCAAATATGCCCTTGTCTCTTTGGAATCAGTGGTAGGAAACTCAGTGTAACAAAGGAGACAGATAACAAAGTCACAGATGGTGTCCCCAAACTGTGGGATTTGTTTGTTTGCTTTAGTAAATTATGCTGGTCTTTCTAGAAATGGATTTATTTCCCACTTCTACCGTATCACTCTCTGGTTTTGAAATGCTTTGAAACTCCAGAATATCAGAGCAATTATGACTTTAGCAATTATTTCATAGGTACTTTTTAAAATTTTAATATCCAGTCAAGTATCTTCATAATGTGCTAAGTTTGCCTATAATTTAGGAGTCACAGAACTAAAATATCCAAATCAATATCCAGCAAGTATCACATCTTTGAACCAAATTAACTTATGTAGGAGCAGTTAATCCTCAGTGTCAAGCCCTGCTGCCTTTTTATTTTTCGCCCCTTAAGTAATTTAAAAGATAATTTCCCTGAGGATTTAAAAGCCCTGAGATGTGCTATACGGAGTAGCATCAGCTCTGCCTGGGAAGAAGGACACACTTCACATGTCTTTAAAATAAATTGCCAGAGAATGTAATGTAGCCTTCCTGGGTACTTTCATCATAGCACAACCTATTTATTATCAAGAAAATGTCAAATTCAGATGCTAATTCAGGAAGGAAAATCTTACAGATTGAACCATAAGAATGATACTCACAATACACAAAGAAAGAGCAGCAAAACACCTTGGAGGGAACTAAGATGATGAATGTGAGCTGGAGTGTATCTGTAATTAAAGTGGAGGGAGCACACACAGGCAAGCTCTGTGCATGGATATTAAGATGCAATACTAACACATGCGTTGAGTGAGTCCAGAGCAGTGGGAATGGATTCCCACAGAGCCACAAAATGCACATTATCCTGCTGAATTTGTGCAATGCAGAGCTGTGGGAAGCAGCTGGTGTTGCCCCACTGCAGGTGATGCTCAGCTCTGGCAGGTCTCCCTGCTCTCAGTTTAGCTGTCGCTGTATCGGACTCCGCTCATGACTCTGTGGCCAGAATCCTGCTCATTCCTAATCCCTACAATTTACCACTGAAAGCAGTTTTGCCGAATAATTAATATTTTATCAAATAACACGATTATGGTTGCTAAAGAAAATGCAAAGTTATTTTCAAACATTAACTGAAAAAAATACGTATTCCTATACTTTGCCCTCTGATTTCCCTGCACTCTGTTGAGCAACGAACTCTTCATCATCACATCTCCAGACCATGAATCTTCTACTTTTCTTTTAAAAGCTATGGCTCTCCAAGCAGACTTGAGCCAAAATCAGGAAACAGGTCTTAAAGTTAAATCCCTGATGAGTTTGGCTAAGTTTGTGCATATTGGACAGGCTGCACGTGGATGCTCCATCTCACCAGACAACTAATTCATACCAGAGTGGAGTCTGCTCCAGATGTGAGTCATAGCCAGCAACTCAGCTTTTCTACCATGAGCAGAGTCAAGGAAAACAGTACTAGAACCAACACATCTCATGGCTTTTGGATCAAAATATCCACCTCTGAGCTGGTTTTGCTCCAAAACTGAAAAAATGCAGTGACTTAAATTGAATAAAAAAGGTGAAAAAAATGACACTAGCCATTTATGTTTACACCCAAGATAAATCTCAAAAACTTGCAATGTTCTCAATTTTACAGTGCTGGAGAAGGCAGTATTTTGACAGAGTACTTAGGTGTTTAGGTATTTATAACCCTGCTTTGAGGAAGAAAATAAAAATTTAAAAATCACCTTTCTGGACTTACAGAGGAAAGACAAGTATTTATAAAGAGGAATTATCTTATTTTAAATTCAATGTGCTAAATAATTTAGCACAGTATGTTGTTTAGCAGAACCTTCAGTTCCCAAAGAAAAAGACCAATGTCTAATCAAAGTTGCCCACCTGGAAAATTGTGGTACTTGTTCAATGTTATCAGAATAGGCTCATTTACTATAGTGGCATTGTACAAAAATAGTCTTGTGTATAAAACATTATCCTGATTATAGGATTACTCCTGTTAGCAGCCATTCATTTTAAAGCATCGCTACCCTTCTTAAAGCAAGACAGAGGAGTGTGTTATTTTACAGTAATGGGAGTGAACACTGCGCCCTAATCACGGCGCTCCTTGGGATAATTACAGCTCAAACGCCAGGGCATTGACTGAGCTCCATCTCTTAATACCTGGAATACAAAGGCACTACATAGGAGGCAAATCTCAAGAAGACTTTAAGTTTCCAGCTGTTAATTGGCCTCCCAGTGCACTGTCCCTGCAGGTCACCATTGCAGCTGTAGAGACAGCAGCTCCTTCCCTGGGAACTCCATGCTCTGCCTTCTCCTTGAGGGAAGCTCAGGACCTGCCTATCCACCAGTCAGCTGTTTACAAATCACAACAAAATCCAGTGGAGCAAAAGGACTGCCTGGACAGAGGGGCATTGAGGTTGACTGTGATAAAGGGAAACAAAGGGGTTTAATAACTGGGAGATCCCTGCAGAGTCATTAAGCAGCAATAACCACCAAACAAGACAGTGCCGTTCGCCTGCTCAGCCCTGCCTGAGCAAACAAGGCAGCGATCCCCCAGAGCCTGACACTGTATGAATTAAATGACCCATCTGTGCCTGCACGGGAATGAAACCCCACTCTTGCTCAAGCTAACACACAATCACCTCCATCACTCACACTCCTTCCCTGAGCAAGGAGGCAGACAGGAGTCCTAAGGGTGTCAGTGCATTCACAGATGCCCATCTCTCTCTTTAATGACTATGAAATAACTGAAGGAACAAGAATTAATTTAGGGAGTGAGCACTGTTAGGCAATCAGACGAGGCTTTTGAATCTTGACATCCTACCTACTTAGCCAAACACAGTAAAGTGAGAATTCACATCATCTGTTTGTTGGACAGAAGGAGTGCTATAGGACAGATGAAACACAGTTTTATTTTAGAATGAACTTATTTTATCAATAGTATGAAAAGCAAACAGCAAATGAAAATTAGTAATAGCACAGTTTGCTCTCCCATATGCTTTTCTATCTCACTATTTCACATGGTACTCTAAACGATATCAGATTGCTTGCTTACAAGTAATGAGCCATTGAGTAGGATCTTAGCAAATACCTAACAAGATGCACTGCTCTAATTGACTTCATTGTTGGAGTGATTAACGAGATCCAACTTCCCACACTGATACGAAATGTGCTCAAGTTGTTCCAAGCATTGTATAAACGTTTTCTCCATGAATGCTTGTGTGCAGTGAGAACAAATTTGGAAGATGAAATTCATAGTCTATTTTAGAAGAGGGAATGTGTGCATAAATGTCCTTGTGAATCTCAAGGTGAAGTAAGTTTTCGGCTTTTTTTATGACACATTTTTGTCATTGTTACCATCAGCGATGGCTTGAGCTGACATTCTTATTAATAAGTTTTCAAAACAATTCTCAAGACACCTAGTGAAGAGAGAATAAGTCAAGCAGACTGGTATCTAAACAGTCTCACTGGACAAATCTCTTGGAATTGCAAAATTTTGATGACACAACAAATGTCTGCCCACATTTTCCAAATTTTTACTCTAACACAGATTGAGTCTGATGCTGATCCCTCACGTGGGAATATAAGAGAAAGACCTTGTGTCCCTGCAACGACCACAAGAAACCAGACTCTGGTGAGCCACAGAAACAGGTACAGAGCTGAGGGAACAGGCCAGGATTTCAGCACAAACTGTGGACCATTCCATCATTGCAAACTCCCCAGTAGCCATGGTAAGTCAAGTCATAGCACAAACATTGTTTCCTTGCTTTTCCCAAAGCATTTTTATCAGCTCCCCAGGGCAGGAAAGTCCAACACTGGGATTCTGGTTATGCAGGAAGAGGCACAAGAGTAGCTGTATATCTGGCTCCACACTTGAGATTGATGCTGACATGGTAAGAATGGATACAAACGTAGACTCTGTTTCAGGGAATTCATAATTTATGACAAAATGCAGTAGCTTGATACCAGATAAACAGATCAGGGGGTGGACAAATATGAATGAGCATCTCTGAATTCATGGGTTTGGTAATTAGCGCAGTTTTGCCCATCAGAATGGGGTGGGGATGCATAAAGAGTACAATCTTTCTCCTGTCTTTCCATTGTGAAGTTTACCAAGGTATGACGCTCTTCCAGTTTTTGAGTTTTAAACTGGATTTCTCTTTCCTTTCACATCCAATTTGGAACATAATTTTTCATTGTCATTCTGAGATGTGGCAGCAATCAAGTGGAAACAACAGCCAGTAGCCACAGTAAATCATGACTGGGGAGTAATTAACTTGTCTGTAATTAAACATGGTATCTGGCAAGAAACTGTGGCATCTTATAACTAAAGAGTGGAAAAATTCACATCTAGCATAATTATTGATGATCACTTCAAGAGGAATTTATTATTAAGGCACATACAACAAGAAAGCAGATCATCCCATACTCTGAACATCCTCACTCTAAACAAATTATTTTCCACACCAGACCATTACTGTGGACTGGCTCTTCAGAACATCCTCTGAGTTCCCCAACAACTGAAGGACGGCCTTACCAAATCTCCACGTCACCCAAACATGCAGATTTCTTTAAGTGACCATTCAAATTGGTTATTTCTCATGATCTTTACTGTAACTTCTAAATTGCTTAAGGATGCTGCTACAGTTTACAGGAAACAGAACCAACACCACATTTTAGAGACCTGTAGGGTCAGAAGGTATCATAGCACCTGGTCTTAGCCCAGCCTAACTCATACTGTGGATACTTTCAGAGATCAAGAACACAGAGGTAACATACATTGTTGTGTCAGAATTTGAAAATCAGAATCCCATTAACAGTTCACCTTTGGTTGATTTCTATCACACATCAACACCAACCAATCTAATATCAAATGTTTTCTGCACATTACAAATCTGAGCATCATTCAGAGCAATAGAGAATCACCCAAAGTGTTCCTGGACTTGTTTTGCCTCAGTGTTTTTACTGAGGCAAAACAAGGACCTGATTTAAGTGGCACTATAAGCATACTATGCTTATTTAGTACTAATACAAATAACTGTGCTTTTAGTTACACAGGTCCCCATCAATGTCAAATCTATGCCAATCAAGCACAGGCAAAATAAGGACACAGGTGGTTTAATACCTGTGGCTGCTGACAGCACCTGTCAGTATAAATACAATGCACAATAACTGTCAAAATGCAAATAGTGGAAAAAGTCCTTAAGAACAGCTTATTACTATTGCTGACCTCCATGAGAACGCTGCTGTGCCAAGAGCTTTAGCACACTGAAATGAAGAGATATAATTGGCTCTACATGAGCTGAGCTTAGGGCTGCAACAGGAAAAAAAATTGTTGTTTAGATGCCAATTAATCCTATCAAAGTACAAGGAGAAGCAAATTGTGCCATTAAACTGCCACACAGCTGGTTTTTTTGAGATCCATACGCAATTTAAAAAAATAAAAATAAGAGGAGTTGAGTATACACTGGATTATTAGAAAAAATTTCTTCTTTTCATAATGAAAAAATAAATATCTTACTGCCCTGCTGTTCCAGGCCAGTGGGGCTTTGTGATGACTCCTCTTGGGCTCGCATTGCAAACACCCAATAAAGCTGCAAAGTTATAACACAGGTTGAAAGCAACTTCACAGGAAAACCTGATAGGGTGTATTGTTGGTTCTAATTCCAGATTTGAATATAGATGCATTCAGATTTCTGCCTTTAGGCACCTTGAAAATAGAGGCAAGACCAGGACCTGGAAAACACATTTTTCTGTGCTGCTCTGGGAATATTTTCACTTTTGCTCCTCGGGCACAGACATGGTACCTCTCCTCCTGCTCACAGGGAAGTTAATAATGCATTCAATGACTGAGACAAGAAATGAATCATTGTTGGGTATTTCTGTGGTTTCAGATCTGTTTGTTCTGCAAAGGCTTTTGTTCTAATATTTATAAGGTGCCACAATAAAATATGTTTTACAGGGAAGCATTTAAAAGGTATCAGTCTTTCATGAGTAAATTGTCATTTCAGAAACAACTTCAAAATATAAATAATCTGGTCATTTTAGGCTCCCAGTAATTTCTTAAACTAATTACATATTGTTTAAAAAGAGACAAAACCAAAAGCCTTTTTAAGGGTTGGATGGGGCACTGAGCAACTTAGTTTAGTGGAAGGTATCCCTGCCCTTGGAAGGGCTGATTGGAACAAGATGATCTTGAAGGTCCCTTCCAACCCCAAACTATTCTGTGATAAGGGGCTTCCATCTCTCCTCACCTTCTTTTGTTTTTAACCCAAGCTATGAGATTTGGTAAAATAAATCTGGAAGCACCATTTAATGTGTTCATTTGGGTAAGAACTGTGGCAAGGAATAAAACAGGAACAGCAACACTATTTCTTACTAGACTGGAATAGGCAAAATTCCAGATCCTATAAGCTGAACCACTAAATCTTCCCCACACTGAGACAAACACTGAATAAATCCAAGATTGAAAGGGCCAGGACCTGATTCATGGCCTGACACTGCTGAGGACATTCCAAGGAGTCCAGGCATGAGGTGGGTGATCTGTGACAGGGGCTGGGCAGAATTAGCACCCAAAATTTATTAGGTTGTCACAGCAGATCCCAGTTCCCACTAATCCTGTTTTAACACCAAAACTACACCCAGACTGGCCCCAGACTCCTGGTGACTCCCAAGGCATTTGGGGTGCTGCTATCTACACCTTTTACTCCCAGAAGCAAACTGGCCATGGTGGGCACTAAATCCTGTGTCAATAAGCACAAGTCAGTGAAAGTAAGGTCAGCCCCCTGACAGTATGTCTTGCTCTTGCCACCATCAAATATCAGCTTCACAGAATCCATGAAGGGCCTGAGGTGGAAGGGACCTTACAGATCATCCAGTCCCACCCCTGCCATGGGCAGGGACACCTCCCACCAGCCCAGGTTGCTCCAAGCCCTGTCCAGCCTGGCCTTGGACACTTGCAGGGATGGGGCAGCCACAGCTTCTCTGGGCACCCTGTGCCAAGGCCTGCCCACCCTCACAGGGAGGAATTTCTTCCCAATATCCCATCTAAACCTCTGTTTGAAGACATTCCCCTTGCCCTGTCACTCCAGGCTCTTGTAAACAATCTCCACCTTTCTTGTAGCCCCTTCTCAGGTACTGGAAGGCCACAATTAGATCACTCCAAAGCTGCCTCTTTTCCAAGCTGAGCAATCCCAATTCTCTCAGCCTTTCCTCCTAGGAGAGGTGCTCCACCCCTGTAAGGGTTGTTATATTTGGCTATACATACCAAATTCTTATTTTCCATGAACCAAAGATACTGAACTACAGCTTGTTCATTAATAAATATTTCTATCTTGTGGTGCATTTTGGGAGGGAAGCACACCAGCACTGTGATTGAAAAGATGGAATTTTCTGCATGTTGAGCAAAGAGCTTAATGCCTTGATTTAGAAATATGCATCTAGTTAAATCCAGGCTTATGGGTCTTCCTCCTACTGATGGATTTAAGTATGTGCTTAAGTGCTTTTCTGAAGCAGAGCTTAACAGATAGAAAACCTTTTGAAACAAGTAGACTAAAAATCAAAGAGCCTTGAAAGATGGCTATTTAAATCTTCACATAATCCTATTTGCTCAAATATTTACAAGATTCCTTCTCTGTCAACTGCAAAAAATATCATTATTTTAATAACTGCAGAAAACAGGTTACACAGATAACTGAGAGGACCAGGGAAAATTAATTTTATAAATTCTATGTGCTTGCAAATCCTTTTCCCCTTCACTCCCTGACCTTAGATGCTGCTACAGGTAGTCTCAGACTGGGGACCTGTTATGTGTCTCCACCTGTCACAGTAAAAATAAATACCTATTCATGCCACAACAACCAGTTCAAGCTGATCTATCAGAAGAGGAGACAGAGAACACAAGAGAAAAAGCAGCTGTTATTTAAAAATCACAAACATGTTGCCAAAGGGTATGAAAAGACCAAACACTTCACAAAGCTTCTATGGCAACTTAACTTATCTGAGTAAATGATACAGCAATTTAGACTAAAGCTGGAAAGGATGTGATGTGTGGAATTAATGAAGTGTATGACAGGGAGGGAATGTGAGGGAAAAACCTCAATTGCTAATGCATTTACAAAGTTAGAAATACACAAAACAAATATTTCATTAATCCAGAGATCATTAGGAGCAGGAGAAGAGGGAAAAGCTGTTTGGACAGATTTATAGTAATTGTTGTCCTTTCAGAAATAAATAAAGCTCCTTTATTTGAGTGAGCAAAACCCACGTGCACAATGGGAACGTTACCTGAGTGTGACCTACGAGGCTGAGGAAGGAACATGCACCAGATGTGTCATTACTGATGTAACTAAACACTCTGCTCCAGAAAAGACAGGTCTGTGCTGAAGAAAAGGAAAACACGAGCACTGAGGAACAGGAAGGGTTTGGGCAGAGCTCAGCAGCAGATTGCCACAGTAAATGCTCATTGCAGACAAAGAACATCTCAGCAGGAATAAAGCTGGAGATGTATTTTAGTGATAATGTGCCAGCTCTCCATTCCCTCTACTCCCAAACATCTGCTGAGATCTGTTATGGTATTTACATTTATCAGTCTTGGCCTTGTTATGGGTCCTACCAGAATGCAACACTGGAAATTATTGTATTGCAGCTCAAAATCTGCCCTTTTCTCCAGGCTGGTGAGCACACACTGAGATCTCATCAAATTCGACTGATATGCTTGAAGTCCAGCATATGCTAAACTCTCCTGCTGGAGCAGTGTCAGAAATCCATGACTTTCCAGGATGAAAGACAAATAACTGGAGGACAAAGCAGCTCAAGTGGCAGCGACAAAAAGCAATCCTTAGGAAGGACTGGGGCTGTGTTACTGAGGTCCAGGGCTGCATGATTCTGAGTCCTGGCATATTCTACATGGGGGAGTTTCAATCAAGTCCCACTAGAAGGGCAAAGCTCATAGACAAGGTCTATCTGCCTAACCCCAACAGCACTCCCAAAAACAGACACACTGTTTCCTTCATCTCAGGAATTGTCTGATTTCGGTTTACTAGAAGAGAACACTGCTAATTCTAGAAAGGCTCTCTGTGCTAATGGTATCCACACCTCATATCCATTCATGTTAAAATTAATGGTGATGTTCACCTGTATTTTCATAGGACCAGCACCTGAGTCAAGGAAAATACATCCCAAGAAGGATGCAAGATTTCATCTGTATGTTTGGTTTGGTATTTTCAAGTTTTGGAGAGTTGTACATTGGTTAAATGATTAATATACTTATCCAGCAAAGTCCTGCCTTCATTATCAGTTTATTATCAGCTGGAAAGACAGAAAATAAGGCCAAATTAGCAGAAGTGAGCACCTCTATCACAGTGTGGAGCTGCTGGAGGATGTGAGCACTCTCAACCTTTACAAAATGCAGCCCTTGATGTTTAAACACTGACATTCTCTTTGTGATGTCAAATGGGTATCTTTGCCTTTTGTGAAGTCTGGGATTCACAAACAGAATGCAAAAATGGTATTTATCACAATGAGTTGGAGACAAGAAAAAGGGGACAGCAGGAAAAAATGCAAGCCAAGTCAGGGAAGTGAAAGAATATACATATGTGCTGCATTAATAAAAGACTCAAGGGGAAAAAAAGAGATCCATCCTAGAAAAGACTAGGCAATGGGCACAGTAAAGCTAGTGAATAGGATTAGATAAAGAGCTTTAAAAGATAATAAAATAGTTTATTCAAGAAATAAAAAGTACAAGAAAGGGGACAAAGGGGAAAAGAATTCACATTTTTAGCACCATGGACAATGGGAAAACTATACTGAGCTCAGCTATACATAATTACATCTTGTTACCTTCTATACACCAGAAAAATATTTCAGGTCATTGTCTATGAATTTACAGAAATACAAATGTTTCTGAAGTTTGGAGATTGAAATATTTGAAAATATTACTAAATGTAAACCATACCAACGTTGTGTGGCTGTTTGTATTCAATAGACAAGAACAGAAAAAAATCCCATCCAACTCCAGCTGAAACCAAAGCCACTCACCTAAGTGTGTCACAAAAGAGTAGAGAAGGAGAGACCCCTCACAATAAATTCATAGACAGGTGTTCATAAAAGGGTGTAAAATCATATCAGAGGGTCTTTGTGTTGAAAAACATTCTGTGAGCTATTGGGCTCTTTCATAACCAGAGGAGTCACACTATTTCTACAGTATGAAAACAAAGAAAACACACAGTAAAGACGCTACAATGTCATTTAACTCTAAAGTGAGTGGCAACACATGTAGATAAAGTGATGACCCAAAATACAATGACGTAATACAACATATCCTTCTGCCTTATGTTCTCATGGCAACCAACCACAGTGTGAGTGAGTCTGATATTGTAGACACCAAATAACTGTGTGTCCCTCTCAGCAGAAAGGGTGAGGCTGAAATGTGCCACCCAAGGTGCTGAGGTTGTAACCATTGCATTGCCTGATGCAAAACCTTGGTAGTGTTTGACAGGTTTTGTCAGCTGAGCCCAAGGCAATACAAGGGACCTGAACTCTCAGTTCATGGAAGAGCCATAGCTGAGGCCTTCCCCTTGGACACACGTGTTTTGTGTTGTAATAACAAGCCCTTGTAATAAGTCCTTAGAGAAACCATTCTTGCTGTGACATTTGGTGTAACTTCATGCTCTGACATGAAACAGTCCTTCACAGTAATATTTTGTAGATAATCACCACAGAAATCAGAATCCACAGCTCCCTTTGAAATACAAAGAATTATCCTTGATCTAGCAACAAGACTTTAATTTCAGGGAAAGAAGAAGTGGTAAAAAACCCCACAGTAAATATAGTAAAGATATTTCAAATGTGATTAGATAACATTCTTAATCAGCTCATTCATTCAATAGTTACATTCAGGTCACACCCTGGAGCTCTTGCTCCCACAGGTACTACATTTGGTCAAGGATAGGAATGACCAAACACCACTGTCTCTTCTCATTTTGGGTGACATAGAAAATGAGAAGGTGTTAGTGTAGTTACACAGGAAAAATATCCTGAATTGATGTAATGATCAGAGCCAGCCTTGGGAAGAAATACAATGCAGTGATGAAGAATTCAGTCTGTACATAGATAACCTGCTTTCAATGTGCTGCTGACACCAATAGCTAACAGGTTAGCAAAGAAATCATCCTCCTGTGCCTTTGTTATGGATAAGAAAGTGAAGAAAGAAAAGGACACCACATGGGTTTCAAAGAGAAGCTGGTTGAGAGGTATTAGTGATTGCAAAGGTGCTCTGACATGGTGCAGAAATGTCATGTAAACAACCTGTCCCAGGCAAGGAGAATGAAATGCCAGACCATCTGGGAAGAACCAGAGGAACATTCCCAAGTACTCAGTGTCAGCTGACCTGTTTCCTCTGAAATCAATAGTCATGTTCCTATTTCCTCCAAGAAATGGACTAAAGAAAATGTTCATCACTCCCAGAAATGCTACCCCAGAGCACATTCAGAAAAGAACCACAAAACTTCAGCAGAACAAATCCTCTTCACCAGCCCCCACAAAATGACTCTAGACCAGTAACTAAGATAACTTTTTCAGAAAGGAGGATTCAGACTGAAATACTGAGGCCCCAGGGAATACTTTGTACGTATCATGAATTCATAGTATTATTAAAGATTGTTATTCATAAGCAGCAAAAGAGAATAGCAAAAGAGAACAATGTGTATGAAAGACTCCAGAGTGCTTTGGAAGAGTAGACCTGTTGTGCTTTACTAACTCAACAAAAACTCAGAGAAGTCCACAGGAGTTTTGTTCCCAGGAGGCAAACAGAAAGGAATGTCCCTTAGGGACACACTTGGGATGCTGCTGCCAACACATTTTCATTAAGGTGGGGACGAGCACTAGAAGTCAGAAAATTGGGTTTGTGAGATCTTAATGCAGCACTTCCACATTCCATTAGAAATGCAACAGATATATCACATGAAAATACAACCAAGGGTATCCTTAAACAGGCAGGAGAGGAATCCACAAAGGAAATTACAGAGAAACTTTTTTTCATCTTTCTTCAACCCAGCATGTTATAGAAGACATCTATAGCAGGAAATCATTCCTCAAAGCATTTGATTTGAAGGAAGCTGTTTACATCTTGGTTATTATTTTTATAAAGCCAAGATTTGAATAGTGCACTATTACCCTTAGGAGTAGCAATTGCAAAGTTTCTGACCACTTGGTCAAATAGGAAAAAGAAACAACCTTGGCATTGACCGTGAGATCGGCTCAGTTGGTGCTAATAATGCCAATGTTGTGGGCTTGATCCCTTTGGAAGACATTCATTTAAGAGTTGGACTCAATGATCCTTGTGAGTCCCTTCCAGCTCAGAATATAAAGCTGTACTCATTTAAAAAAAAAAAAAAAGTATTTTAGAGAAAGTATTTGATTTCTGAATATAATATATCATTTAAAAAAAGACTTTTCTAAATTCCTTTCTGGATGGAATGAGGGTACTTAACAATGTTCTGACTAAAGAATGCCTGAAATAACTTCTCAGTGAAATGAATGTCTGTGAGATGGTCTGAAAGAAAGGGAGCGTGAAGATTGACCGAGCATTGCTGAATTGGATACAGCTGAGAAAGACTCCTCTAAAATAGACAACTTTGTAGAAGCTCTTTCTTGCAGAAATTTTAAAGCTTGCTGTCTAATATGACCATTTCAAACTCTTCCAAATGCCCAAAGATGACTCAGCTTTGTGCCTGGAGCCTCCATGCCCATTCCAGTGAGCAGCAGAACAGACCTTTCCCACAACCTGACATGTGGCTTTGAGAAAGTCTTTCTTTTTGGCTCTGCTTACACATTCTTTTTATATTCAAGCCAAGCTCTTTGTAACTTGGGCTGCTCCCCATGAATCCTTTGTACACATCCACACCATGAGGTCCTGATATTAATTAAGAAGCTGCACTACTGGAATTTACCCCATTCAGTTTTACAACACTAAACAAGTATAAATGGCAAGATAAATTGTAAAGCAGTGGAGAACCAGCCCCAGTGTACAAACAAGAAGTTTGCAGCTCTCTTTCTCCTTTGTGTTAATTTATAAAGCACACAACAGTAATTTGGGTTTTGCTGCTACTAATCCTGCTTATTATCCAGGGGATTCTAGTAGTGTTTATTCAGAATTTATGATGGAAATTTATAGGACAGTAGTGTCAGGGGAATGAGAAAATTTAGGACTAATTGTAGGCAATTGGTAAATTGCATCATCAGCAAAAGCTGGTGTATAACTGATTCCCAATACACACATCTCAGCATTTTTTCCTTCAAAGAAAGAAACACTTGTCATGCTTAGAGGAAAAAGTGGATTGAAACAGGAGAGCCTTCTCCAAGTCTGTTGAAGATTTCAGAACCTTAAAAAACATGGCAGTGACTTGAAAGAAACTGAGGCAGCTCACAGTGGATACAACTAAACACTGAAAGGGAAATATTTACAGACGGCAAATACTTTATTTGTGTTAAACTGTGTACGAAGTTAAGATTTCCTGGAAACTGTGCAACATCCTCTGACAGCTTTGTTCACAGCAGGTTCCTTCACCTCTCCAAAAGAAAAGTCTTCCCCAGACTTAACATCAGTGAAGATCAGAAGAATTGCTCCCAAAATAAAGCACATTTTAGAAAGCAGTAACAATCAACCTCATGGGTAAAAAACTATGTAAAACAAGCTCTCATTTTCTCCACATTTTACAATGCCCCACATCTTGGCCTGTATTCATTTTAGCAAGTCTGTTACACATCCACTTTCTAAGCAGGACAAAACAGTCCTCTCAGAGTAGGAAAGAGTAAACTGAATATTATATTCTATTTGTTTCTCTGTAGTCTTTCTCATACAATGAATCTGAAAGTGTCAGGGATATAATAATGACAGCATTTATCCACTTTTTTTCAAGTGCATTCAGCTTCAGAACTCTTAAAAGCCCTAATACAACAAATTACGTTCATTATAAAAATGCTGCACAGAGAAGTTACATGTTCCTTTTTTAAAACTTGCTATACCAGTTTTCCATCAAGCAAAGTCTTCCAGCTCCAGAGGTGCTGAGCATCCCACTACACTGGAGTTCTCAAAGTCCCATCTAAGAAAAAACAGACTAAAAATTACATATATTATATAATGTGAAGGGCTATAAGCCAAATTGTTGGTTTTGTATCACCAACATGATGGTGTCAGGTGCAACAAAAGTGGGGAGGGACTCATGTCATGGTGTGCACTGTTCCACTGTGCCATTGCTGCCATCTGGAACATTCCACTGATGTTAGCTGTTAAAAGAAAATCTTGGAGCTATCCTAACAACACTGTGATCCACACAGAGGGTAATCTAGTTCCAGAATGTCTCAGCAGGAAAAAACCTTAACAGGGCTAATTTAGTGTCTTTTTTTTTTTTTTTTTTTTTTTTTTGAGGAAGAACTGGCATCCATTAAAAGGATTGATGCACAGGCCTTCCTTGTCCCTGCTGAATCACTGTGGGTAGTGGTAAGGCAATAAGTCCATGAATCTGCTGCAATCTCTAATCTTCCATGGCTGATCCCCAATTACAGAGGCCTCTGGAGCAATAGATCCAGCAGAGCCACCAACTCTGACAGGGAGCCATTAACAGCTCCTGCTCTTCAGCCCTCCAGCTGGACTGGGAAATGCCAACATCTTCATTCACCACAGCAGAATAGATTTTCTTTAAGTATCTAACAAAAACACAAAGTATGGTACGGAAATGCACCCAAATCTTTTATTCATCCAGCAGAATCCTGGGGGAACAACCTCAGCCTCGTGCAATGCTTTCTCCTCTCCTCAGCTGTAATGAAAAACTTCTTGTAATTTTTGTTGTAGAAAGTATAAAAAGACTAAGTGAAGTTGCAGGAACATTCTATTTGAATGACTGTGACAGCACAATGCCCTAGAATTGATAAAATGAGGCTTGTGGTAAGAAAAAAGCTATTTAGGACAATCACTGTCCACACCAAGTGAAATGGAAGTCATTGTGACCTCTGAGAACTAAAGGTTATTGAATGATGATAAAAGCAGTAGCCTATGCAGACAGAAAATGCTATTTCTGATGCATGTTTCATACAATACTGTAATGTACAGAGGGCATTGAGGTGCCAAGGAATGAACACTGGGTGTTAAAACTGAGGTTCTCCATGAGAAAGGGGAGGGTAAAGCTTGTGTAGCACTTCTGAACTCCATGGCAGCCTGTGCCATGGTTTACAAACCTTTCAATGAAAACATTTTCCCTAATATCCAGTGTAAACCTCCCCTGGTACAACTTGAAGCTATTTCCTTTTGTCCTGTCACTTGTTACTTGGGAGACCAATCAGTGGCCAAGATTTCATAATCTGAGCGATCAAAGTCCCACAAACGTCAAGTGGAAAGCAGGAAAAGCTCCCCTGTGGCTGGCCCAGCCTCTGAAGCACCACCACATCCCAAAACCACGAGGCAGCTGGGTAGACATTTTCTAGAGCTTCTACCAGCTCAGCTACCCAGCCCTGGCTGCTGCTGGAAGGAGGACACTGAGCTAAGATGGTCCTTTGGAGCGATGCCCCAAATGTCAGGTCTGCTGAACATTGCCATTAGGAACAATAGCCCAATCACTGTCTTCAAATGAACATCTCAGAAGCAAAACAGGGACTATGAAGACACTTTGCCCCCCTCAGGTCCTGTGCTGACATACCCCTGTTGATAACAGTACTCTGAGGGACCAGCATTTTAAGAAATAATCTGTCCTGATGGCAGGTGGGGATCCTGGAGGGGAGTACAGGATCAAACCCCTCTGAACACCAAAATCTCATGTGGTAGAACTGACTCACAGACTGAGAATTCTTAAATAAGAATTGAAAGACACAGCTTTATCTACCCTAAGAAGAGAAAGACAAAATGTTTCCTTTTTCTCTCAAGTGTTCAGGCATTTGTGCTCTGTAATAAGTCACCTTAATAGATTTAATTATGGGTTTCTCTACCATGTATACTAATATCTGCTGCTGAAAGCAAACAAAGATATTTTTCTGGGGAGTGATATTTTTCCGTTCAGTGGGATTTGCTGCAATATCCCAGACATCTTTAATATTAATACTGGGTAGTCAAGGTCCTTTGTTTTTCTAAAAGCCTAAAAAATTGTACTTGTAGGAGGATATACAGTAGGTCCAGCAACAATTCTGCCACTTACAGCCTTATTATCTGTTGCATGGAAAGCAGAGAATATTCTTAATTTTAAAACGCAGGATGAATTATTATTGGGGTTTTTGGCTTATCTTTGTGTGAGCCAAATTTACACAGCAATCCCAATTTGTCCTGTGCTGTTTATCATTTCTAATTAAACTGTGGCCTGCCATGAGGTGGCAGCATGGTCCCAGCCAGCTCCACACAGAGGGGAACGTGGCACAGAGCAGAGAGCATCTGGCAGCCTCCACTCAAAGAAAAGAGAGACTCTGCATGTCTCTCATGCAACAGAAAGACAAATCCACTTTCAATCACAAGGGTTTACAATGTAAGATAATAACACCACGATGATATAGTATTTACAGAACAGGACAGCCTTGCTTCTTTGACCAATAAGACACTTCAGTCGATGTTGTTATTGCAGAGCTTAATCCAAATGTCACATGAGCCCCTCCGAGGCCCGGAGGCAGCTGGCAGGAAACAACTGAGCTCATGAAGGGAAGGGATGGGCTGTGATGCAAACCTTCAGACCTTGTTTGGGCCTGGCATGATGGAATTTTTCTCATGTTCCTCATCATTTTGTAAATAAAAATGGCCATGAACTGACAACAAGACCGAGACAGCCTCACGTACAAGAACTTTCACTGTCCAAATTGCTGTAAACAAAGAATATTATATTGGTCAGATTCACTATTAAACTATCGAAAAAGTGGCCTGAGAGGTGACAATGGCACCTGTGAGCTGGCACTGAACATTGCCAGGTAGTTGGAGGTACCAAAGCAAAGCAAAGGGTCAGGCAAAGATCTGAGGGAGCATAAGGAGATAACTGAACTCTCCCCAATATCTGGGGCAGGAGGGAATATGATTCCTGTAGGTGGGACTGGGGGTAAAGCTGCACCTCATCTGATCTGTCCTACAAGGCATTGCACACTTGGAAGGGGCAGCTCAAGGAGAGTCAGGCAAACAGCATTAACAGCTACTGGGCACACAGGGATAATAAGGAATTTTTGCAGGGATAGCACATTGTTCTTTTTCTTTGTTATTACATGAGAACCTCATTCAGGAAGTCTTTGAAATACACACAAAAGATACTTTATTATCCTTCGTCTGCAAAACAGCCCAAACCTTTTTGCCTGCATTCATTGTGGAGTTTATTTTATGTTACCTGGAAATAGTAAAGCAGCTTTACATTTCCTCTTGTTGGTTTATGAAGAGCTATTCAGAATCTGCCTTTCCCTACACCCCCAAGGAGCTGATACAGCTGGTGTGAAACCCCAAGGAAATATTTCTTCAATGAAGAGCATGTGGCCTCTCTACTTTCTCGTAATTTTGCGAGCTAACACATTGCCTTGTTGTAGCTCCAGAAAGAGAATCACCACCCCAGCATCTTCTTCACCATTTGGCAAGGTTTAGTCCTTCCTCATGCACATTCATAACAGGTCTGTCCCTTGGAGCATCACTACTCTGGACCACCAAGATGGGGAAAATAACTTGAAAGATGAGAGATACTGACCTGCAACTTTCAAATGTTGTTAAATATCTGTATATACACATACATGTGTGCATTCACAGAACCATCATAGAATGGTCTGGGCTGAAAGGGACCTTAAAGAGCATCCAATCCCAACTTCCTGCCATGGGCAGGGACACCTTCCACTAGCCCAAGTTGCTCCAAGCCCTGTCCAGCTTGACCTTGGACACTTCCAGGGACAGAGCAGCCACAACTTCTCTGGGCAACCTGTGCCAGGGAAGAACTTCCTCCTGACATCTAATCTCAGCCTATTCTCACTTTAAAGCCATATAAATACAGTATATATATTTCATCTCAGAAGTTCCTACTTACTAAATTTGAAAAACTGTCTCTGTAAACTGGATATTAAAGCATTAAGTTTCTGGGTGGGCAAAGAAACGCGTTCACAGTTTTATGCTACAGCAAAGTGCAAAGCTCAACAATCGATAAGAAGCATTAAAGTGTAATTATGGCACTTTATATTACAATCCCATAATTGTCTCAGTAATTTTCCCCAAGTAACTTAAACGTGCCTATTAGATATTCCAGCAATGAAACTCCAGATATCATCATCCAAGATAATAGCCTCGAATCGATAACCAAACAAGAAAAAAACATCCCCCACAAAACCCACAGGCCAGAAAAGTCTCCTTTCTCTGTGCTTCTGGGAGCATGAAGTTGCCAGACAAGAGCCTACAGTCCCACTCTATAGCTACAAACTGACTCATACAACTGACTTAAATAACATTCTCTGCTAGAGAAAAAAGTAAGTGATACATCCTTATGCCATAGAGATCTCCCAGTTTAAACTCCTTCAACACTCAGACTACCTCAGTCATTTTTCACACCAATAATTTGGGTTTCAGTGAAGGAAAATAGGTATATGTGATTGATTTTTCTACCCTATGATAGCATCAAATTTTTATTCACTAGAGAACATCATGTGCACAGTTTTACTGTTGCACCAGAAAATATCTGATTTTGTTTAGAGAAATCAATATTTTCTGCAAAATAATAATAATAAAAAAAACCCAACCAAAACCAAACCCCACAGATACACAAAAGTCTGTGTACATGAGGGTGCACCAGGAAGGACACAGCTCAGGAGGACAGACTGACGGGTTTGCTGCTGCCCATACACTGAAATCAGCACAGGGAGCACCAGGAACCCACATGCTGCAGCCTCCAAGAGCTACTCCAACAGCTTGAGCAGACTTGGATCATACTCCCTTTCCCTTCTATTTATTTTGTGATTAATGTGTGCATTCACACATAAGCATCACAAGCAACTTTCTGCTTATTGCCATAGATTTTTCCTGCAGACACTTTCCCTGTGCCGTGTCACTGTGCTAGTGAAGCTTCACTAATACAAAATCCATCATGACAGAACATGATAATTAGATCAGATTGCTGGTGCACAATGATACTCTGTGTTATTATACTGTCATGTCACTTGCTCTTTCTGATATAAACTCAGGATAATTTGAAACATCTCTTTATCAAGATATCTCTCTCTTTTCTCCTAAACAACCATAAAATAAGAGTTTCTCAGACAAGAAATAAGTAAATGCTGCATGCTTGGAAATGGTACTTACTTTAATTTTGGGAGGAAGAGTGGGACTGAGGAGGGGAAAGCTATAAAAGCTTCCAGAAATTTACTGAGCTAAGCACTGGGACCTGGCGTTAAATCTCATGCAGCATCCCATCATGTCACAGAAGGTTACCAGATTTTTCTCCTATATGGTTTCTTCTTTGCTTACTGAATACTATAGACTTCTCTGTCAAAAAGCATCTCAGGAGTCCTGTAGGACCTCCTCTCATCCCACCTCTGTGCTCAACCAGAGCATGGCTTTGGACTGTCTCATTCACAGTGAGAATCCACCCACCATGTTCCAGTTCTATCTACTCTTGTTTTTATTAAAGTTCTCCTATTAAAATATGACTCCAAATTATTTTTGCCTTATTTTCTCCCTGCAAGTTACAACCATAGAAGACATCAGAGTTTCAGTTGCATGTGAGTTGAGGGGACAGAACAGGAGATCTTTCACTGATGAATCCCACCATGAAACAGTAAAATGAACAATTACATAGAGCTGAAAAAAAAATGTTTTTTAATGAGCAGCAAGTTCGACCCATAACAAAATACTCCGGTTGAAAACTGAAACCAAATTTCCCAGGCTTTCCATTTGGTGTCTAGAACAATCTATAATTTCCAAAGTCTCTACAGGAAGTTTAGAGAAGGGATAACATCACACGACCACAATAGTAAAATGAAACAGAATGTGGGCACTTGCAACAAGACTCTGCAAATGAGGAATTGTGAAGAGGAATCACTTTTTAATTTAAGACAGGAAAACCTGGATGGCCTTGACTACAGTAGCCCATGGATTTTGGCTTGTGGATGCTGTATCATCTCACTTCATTGACTTCCAAATCACAGTTTCTTGGAATAAATTATTCTTCTGTACCCATTCAGCCTGCATCAGTTTATTAACTACATCTTCCTAGTACCATGAAAATATGAGCCTGTCAGAGTGTGTTTATTTAGAGCACAAAAAGCTCAGTGCAATGTCTGAAACAATAATCATCGATTCCATGTGTTTAGATGATGAAATTGTGCTTTAACAATTCGCAGATTTTAAGGCAAGTAGGTATTTAGAGCAATTTTTTCCTCCCAATTGTTTTTGCATTCCCATGAAGGATACTCAGTATTAGCAAAAGCAAAGTCAGCAGCAGCTCATTTTTCTACAGTGAGAAAGCAGCAAATGCTTCCACTCGGCAGCAACTGCCAACGACCCTCTGCAGCAGCTCCTTCCTGGCAAAGCAGGGAACCAAATATTTGCACTCAAGAATTTCAGGCTGTTCTCACTCCTTTGACCTGTCAGACCTATCCTGGGATTTCAAGTAGTCACACCAAATTGGTAAAATAAATGAAAGTGAAGTTCGCACAGTTTCAAAAAAACATCAAGAAATCATTTTAAGGTTGTTTCTTACATAGAAAACTAAACTCTCAAATAGTTTCTCCTGAGACTAAACTCAATCATTTGTGTTCTGCTAAATGATCATTCCAGAAGATTCTCTGTTACAACATTTAGAAGGGAGAAAAGCCTTCACAGCTATTATTTTTTGCTCTTATTCAAGTAAGTGTTTTTCACTCAGTCAGCTAAGGGGATTACTCACATGATTAACAGATTTTAATGCAAAATATTTTGAAAAGTAGACAGTCCTTCTGAATTAAAGAAAACCAGAAGAGATCCTGTGTAACAGACTGAAGGATGAGATGCAGCCAAATGGGCAGGGCTGCTGTCAAAGGAATGGAACCCAAAATGAGCAAGGTAATCCTCAGGGTTCATACCAACTATTTAAGAAACCAATTTTATGGTACGACCATCTAACTCCCTTTTATTTCTTTCTATGCCCAGATCATTCAAATATAAATTCAGGTCTTTACTGTGACTGATGGCCAACAGGTTTTACTGATTCTGGGAGGTGACAGCACTGCTGGTGGCTGGAGATTTGGGACATGGGTGTTCACAGGGTGTTGCAAAGATCACTCCATACACAACATGCTTAAGACATCGCTCCTCTAACCTGTGACTGCCTGGCAGGGCATGCTGGCAGACAAGTTTTGCTTAACCTTCTGCCATCTTTCTCATCAGCTAAAGCAACTCATCAAAAGGCCTTTATCAATAAGACTTCAATCACTGATAGCCAGTTTAATGTTTGGAAGAGGGGGGAGAAGGGGGAATAAGAGATGAGAATCAGGGTGTGATCTTTCTACTGCAGGAGGAAGCCAGAGAAGCCAAGTACACCAAAAACTGTTTACTTAAAAGGTTGATTGTTTCAGAATCTAATTTTAAAACTCTCCACTAAAGCATTTCCTTAAGTCAGTATTTAATGTCCACTAAGCAGGTAGGCTGGATGGTAAGAATGATTAGGCCAGAGGTGGGATGTTAATAAGCAAACATGGTATATCAGTTTTGATAGCAGAATCAAGGTCACTGAGCCTGAGCATAGACAGGAGCTGTAAACACCTATGCTGGGTTTTGTGTTTGGGGTTTTTTTTAGAGAAGACTCACCTTGTTAATCCTGCCCTGGTGATGGGGTTTACAGACACACTGTCACTGCACTCCTGGGGCAGCCCCTGCACTGGCACTGCTCATGCATGGACAGGGCTCAGGGAAAGGCAGAAAGCAGAGCATAGCCCAAGCCAAAAGAATAAATAAGAGTCCATCACAGCATAAAAACAGTCTTGTACAAGATGGTTAAATGCACCTGGAGTAGGGATGGGAGTCTACAAGGGTTCAGTTACCCTGAACATCGGAAAAGGCTGTTTCAGCATAATCAGAAATGAACATAAAAGTGTGTTTTCACAAGAAGGTGGTGATCAATACTTTTGTTGAAATCTCAGTTTAATTTTTGATACTTTCACAGGCCAAATTGATTCAACATAGTATTAATGAGTTAAGTACCAGGTGAACCAAAAAATAACGTCTAAGGCACTGCCACAAGCTTCTCGTGAATAGGTGACAAATGTTCTTGTTCCCTCCCCTGACACGTGACATATGGTACAATCCCTGACAATTAGCCTGAAGTGAAAGCAGCCTCACATTATTGACATGCTAGATTAACTTCAGAGCAACACTCTGCTGGTAGAAACAAGAGGAACTTTCTGCCCTCCAAGCAAGAAATTACTTACCCTTGCATGGGTGGGCAACAGGTGCCAGTGCACTGAATGAGAACGTTGTGGGAAATCAGTTGCATCACTAGTCTACACTAGACTGAAAGCACTAAACAATGTGCAACCTTGAGCACAGTCAGCAAACAGGATATTTTTCCCTTAGAAGGAAAGCAAATACAAACCCCTACCACTAGAGGCAGGGATTCTTTAAGCAAATGTGGTTTGGCCCTATCAAATTTCTTTCAGAAGACTAAACTTATTGATGTAGTCTGATGAAAAGCAAGATAAAGGCAACCTTGCCAAGACACAATAATTTCTCAGTGTTTTATTGCTGTTCAGACACAGAGATCTCTGTTCATGCACA
>JAWWLZ010000043.1:5135869-5148626 GCA_035041345.1 Poliocrania exsul
GATCAGATTGTATGGGATAATTCACTCACCAAATGAACACACAGTTTCTGTCTGGGGTGATAAACATTATTGGATAGCTCCTCTAAGAAATAACTTAAAATAACAGTGAAATAATGTAATAATAGATGAAGCAGAAAAAAATACTTTGACAATACCCTACTGATCTTAAAACTATTTGGTTAGTTATTAAATACAGTTGTGTGCTGGGCTGTTCCATTCTTTACCTGTGGTTTGCACTGGTTAATATGATTTATTTACCATCATTTTAGAAGTGTACTTGGGAGTTTTCAAACAGAAGAGGTGCAGTTCTGCTATGACCTTTCCCCACTAGTTGAATGCTTGTGGAAAAACAATTCCATGTAGGTCTCTACAAATTTGTGGCTTAATCCATCATAAAATTATGCATATGCTATCAATAATCCTATCAAAAGCAGCTGTTCAGTATTTTGATTCTGATTTACACTTTATATTATATATATGGCCATATTTACAACCAGCTTGTGGACAAGGTATCTTTTATAAAAGCAACAGTTATGACAAGGGCTGAGGTGCTTTTTTATATTTACTACTGTAGTATCCTGGCAATTTTTCAGAGAATTGAAGTTTTTTCTTCATCGACCAGTAGACAAAAAAAATCTTTTTTCATTTACCTGAGGGGATTTCAAGACCAATAGGCAAAATTTCCCCTCAGTTCTGTTGTTAATTACAAATGGCTACAACCATGTTTCTCAGATTGAAGGTTGGTGACCTTGCAAATGAAAAATATATTTTCAGATGTGGACAATTAATGAACTCAGTAGACCAGGAAAAAAAGCACAAGTCTGATAAAAAAGGGTAAATCCCAAAAAACTCACCAAACCCAGAAACCAATTCAACTGCATCCATTGTTTGACAGCCAAGTCATTACATGGGCCATAAATCACATTGAGGCATCCCCTTGTTTATAATTTCACTCCCTGTAAATTAGCTGTGTAATGGAATGAGATTTTGTAGTTGATAGACACAGGGATCACAGCACAGGAATCTCCCCTCAGACTTGCTGTTGATCAGGTGTAGTATGGTCAGTACATTATACAGGGATACAAGGAGTGAGATGGAGGTCCAGGATGAGAGCAGGTATCAACCCCCAGGAAAAACAGGGACCACAAGGACAGCCAAAACTACAAAGCCACGTGCAGAATGACAGAGCCATTACTGGTGTCATCACAGCTCCTGGTACACTTGGCTTTTTCTGCTTGTAATTAGGAAATCAGCTCTAAAGCTCAGGCACAGTGCAGGGATGAGGCATTGGAAGAAGGTTTCTGTTGCCTCCATCCATCAGAGAGTGCAGGAAAGACACCCTGCAGATGACTGAGGTGGTGGATTCTCCCAACTGGAATTTCCCAATCCCCAGTTTATGCCTGAGATACAGGTGCTTCAGAGCTTTGTTGAGCTCCCATAATGCTGACAGGCTGCCCTTGTGTGGTATCAGACTGCTCCTGGGGAGTTTTACAGACCTCTCCCACCTCTAATAAACCACCCCCGTCATCATGGGTGATAATTACTGTTTCTTTCATCAATAACACTCGGCTACGCTTCCCACATTCCACAAAGAAAAACAGAAAACAAAACAAGAAAAGCATAAACAGTGTATATTTTCTGGCACAGTAAGGCACAGAAATTACAACACCATATTCCAGGTGTATGTGCTCTGTAACAGGGCTGTGCTGCTGCAAAATCCACGTGAACTGCAGCTACTCCTAACTCAGAGCTGGTCATTAGAGGTCCTAATTACCTATCCAAATTTGAACTGGTTATGCAGCACCCTCTCTATATTAATCACTGTCCAACTAAAACTAATCCTGGCAGTAGAGATGATAAAGCAGGAATAAAAAAAAAAAAAGGAGTTTGAAGGTTAATGTGCACAGCTGTCATAGGCTGACAAGGAGGAGGAAAGGCTGGATTTGGGATTGTGAGAGTGTCTCCATTCCACAGCCAGCAAGATGATGTGCTTTCAGAGCCCTTTTCTCCTGGGAATACTGGTGTTGTTCCAAAAAAAACTAGATTATTCCAAATAGACAGGAATAAGATGCCATACAAATTGCAGTTTGTGGCAGGGGCTGGTTGTGGCAAATCCCCTGACATGGTTTTCTTTTGGGTGTCTCAGCTCCCATTTCTCCCCACTGAGCCTGCAGGTGTAAATTCAGATCATCAGCAGCAATGAATTGGAGGTGTTTGGAGACCAGAGCTGCAGGATGCAGCTATTCCTGGGAAGGAAAACGAGGGCTCTGCACTAATGGGCACTATCTAAATAACGCAGACCAGGCAATTAAACAGCCTATACACACACCCACCCCAGAGAGCCTTCGCTTCATAAGCCATGGTATTGTTTCCCAGACCAGCTACTTAAAAACAAACAAAATATACCCCTTAAAGGTCTATTTAATATGTAGGTAGGAAGCAGATAATCATTGGGGAAACATGTTCTCCAAATCCATATCCAAGTGGATTTCATACCTCTCCCTCTATATTTATTTGCATCTCAGAGCTTTCTCCTGCTCTCCTGCATGCCCAGAAGAAAGAAAAAAGGGCACATTGTGAACATCAGTAGGGAGGGATGAGATCAAGCATTCACTGGTGCACCAAGGAGGTTTCAGTGTTCAGTAATGAAGTGATAATCATCAAGGTAGATTAATGATTGTCTGAGAGAGTTCATCGCCTTGGGCCATTAACCCTCATGTGGTTATTAATTTTGCAAAAGACATCCTGTGCTGCTGAGGTCATTACTGCTGTTATTAGCTAATGAAAGATAAAACATCTGAAGTTCCCTCTCTCATATATTTAGATATTCACACACCCATTCCTGCATTGTACGTGTGCCCGATTAAATTGGTCATTTAAAAAGTAAATGGGGTAAATGTGTGGGGAGGTCAGAGCACCCATAAGGAAGGGAAATGGCCAAAGCCTGAGCTCTGTTCTGCCACAAAGGCCCTTCCCACTGTCCCAGGCTGTGGGATTCACTGGAGAAGAGGGAAACAGAAATAATAAATATCAGCTTTTCTTTTTTCTTTTTTTTTTCTTCCCCTATAATAGGCAAAGCTTTGGCCTGTAGTACCACAGAGTTGAGCTCGAGAGGCAGCTGGAGGTACCCCATGTGATGGCTACAGCTGCACTATGACTGGCAACTGGTTATGCAGAAATGGTGATTCTCTGGGACATCATTACTCAGTCAGTGGATATTCCCTGTCCTTTCATCTCCATGCCTCCCATTTTACGATGCTGTTCCAAATCCATGCAAGTTTGGCCCCTTCTTCTCTCTCTGTGTCACATATTCCCTGTAGCACAGTGTGCGTAATGGCATGGTCAGGGCTTGATTTAATCAAACACTGATTTCTCCCTTTTGCAGGGCTGTGTTTTTGTCTCCATCAGCTCCCTGAACCAGCTTACCACAGGCTCAGCAGTGCCAGGACTGAGCATGCTTAGCCTGGGACTCCAGGCACGAGCAGAGCAGCTGCACCTTAGAGGAGCTTAAGCTGCCCAGGAACTTCACCCACATCTCACTGCCAGGGACACAGCAGCTGAATCCAAAGAAAACCTTGGAGACTGTTAGTGCAACTTTTTCAAACACTTCTGCTGGGGGTGGACACAACCCAAAGCTGCTGATGTCAGTCTGGTTCTGTATTTTGGCTCAGAACTTAGTTTGTTCAAAATTATTTTCAGTGTCATCAAGAGGAAAATAAAATGGAGAGGCTTCCTTCTTTTGCAAATACTGATTTTACTGCTTGCTACTTTGGTAGCAAACAAAAAGTTTCTAAAGAAATAATTCAGAGAACCTGTCGGAAAATCTGTAAGATCTGCATGTTTTGGAAGAATTTAGGAGGTCCAGCAATGTGCTTTTCAATGTGACCTTAGATACTTGTTTCACATGCACACCATAATAACAAATATTTTACATATGGGCTCTTTTGAAAGTTTGCAAGATTAAAAAAAAAGATTATGAGCCTCACAGACTGTACAGATAACTATGAATTAAACAATATTAATATTTAATATTAACATAACACTGCTCTCAATAGGCCTGGGGAGGTGATAAACTGCTCTGACTGTCAGCAAGCACCAACCTGCCGAGGAACAAAGGCCTTCAGGAATGGAAGGTCTAAAACAGAACCAGCAGCATTTATAGTTCACTCTGGTGTGAGTAACAGAGACAAATCAAGGCATGGGGGGATCATCATGGGGTACCCCAGGTCCCTCCACAGAGCCCTCAAGGGCATTTACATTGGTATTCATCCCCAACTCCAGGTGAGTTCAGGAGAGCAGATATTCAATCCTCTGGGAAGGAAAAGACTCCGTGAACCAGAGAGCTCAGTGCTCATGAAGAGGCTGTGGCAGGGAATTCTAGATGAGAGATACAAGAACAGGCTGGAATAAAAGCTGTCAATATACACTAGGTTTGTGTTTTATGTTGGGTTTACTTGTGATCTTTTGTTTCCAACCTTGCCCACAAAACCTTGACCTCTGGTCTTGGTAAATCTTTGCCTTGTTTACTATTAAACCTGCCCAGTGTTAAGGGACAAGGTGAATCAAGACCAAAATTGAAAAGTTTAGCAAAGTCTCTTCTCAGTGAACAAGAATAATGCAGAAGTTGTAGCCAAGCCCGAGAGACTCAAACTTTGAGCATGGTTGGCCAACGCAAGGTTGGGGTTACATTTCCATCTGTGTAACATCAGAAGGAGCACTTGGATTGTCAGGTTTTCCTAATAGCAGGTAAACCCAGCATGCTCCTTACACAAGCAAACAGCAGAGTTTCACCTCAAAAATCCAGACAAGGCAAAAGCATCACAGACAGAAAAAAATGTTCCTCTGGGCCTGAAGGAGGAAGCAGAGGGATGACATAGGAGAAAGGCTCAGTCCAAATTCCAATTTCAGTTTTGGAGGCAGTTTCTCCAAAGGTGGCTGTGAGTTGGTAATGAAGCAGCTAAAGGGTGGCACAGTGCTTTCTGTTGACCAACATTTAATAGTGAGTTAGAAGAGTCAGAACTGCCATGCTCAGAAACACAGAAAACAACACCTCAGGCACAGCCTGGGCTGAAAGGCAAACATGGTGCCTACAACAGAGTTTTAGAAGTTCAGAGCTGGTTGATGCCACTGGTAACAAATTCAGTTATAAAGTCACAGTCTGCACTTCAAGTGCCAGAATGTAGAAATACAAGACACATATGTACAATATAATCATCACAGAAATGAGAAACATGTTCACCCACTAACAGTTAAATTAGAGACCTCTCTGATTACAAGCCAGTACTGATCCAAATTTAAGCCAATGAGAGGGATCATGATGTTCAAGGAGCATTAGAGATGTTTCAGCTGCCAGTTTTGATGAAGAATAACCAGGACTCTGAACTGAAATATTCCTGAAGCTCTTCCCCACTTTGGGTATGATTTATACAATTTATTTTTATCCCTAACCAAATATTAAATCATTTTCCTTATTGGATTTTTCTACCAAATCAGCATTTTTGAAAAAAACCCTATTTTTAATTGATTCAACAAGACCAATTAAATATGGCAATTAATTTGTTTACAAAAAAAGTCATACTCAGGGATAACATTGATCAGGAATCATTTGCCTTTCATAGAAAAAAAAAAGTATTTCAATTAAAACCATACACTTTACTAGGGAAAGTTCATACATGACAATCCTTGAAGACAGAGATGAAAACCAAGATTGTTTTATCTTTAGTATTTCCTATACTCAATAAATTTTCTCCCCCTTTCCCTCATCACACTTGCCAGAGAAAGGTCATTTGAAATGGAAAGCTGTTTCACAAGGTCAACATTTAAAAGCAGCTCAGCTCAAGGAGATTTCAGCAAAAGAGGGACACAAAACTTGTATTCAGGCTATTCTAGGAACACTCCCACAAAACATGTGGATGACCCATCACATGTATTTACTGAATACTCAACAGCTGTCAAAAGACAAGAATGGAGGTTTGTAACCAAACAACTTCTTGTGTTTGAGACAGCAGTAATAAATCTTGATAAAATTTAGTCTTGGCAAAGAGTTACAAAGATGATAAGGGAGCGACCAGCCTTTTATCTAAAGCTTATCATAAAGGAAACCTTGATGTGACCATCAGTCCCCCAGTGTCTCCTGGTGCAGCTCAGGAAGCTGAGCGTAAAGGCCAGTACATGGCCAGTCAACACCCACCTCCTTCATCACAGCCTCAAAGCTCTAGCTCAGATCTATTGCAGCAGCAGTGCCAGTGTCAGCCTTCACCTGTGCGCCTGCCCAGCAACTATCAGAGTGTTTAATTAAAGTTTTCATCATTTTGCACAACTGAACTATTCCAGATATCTGGCTGAAATCTCTATCTAGTCATTGTTTTCCAGGGCAGATTGCAGCTTTTAGAAGAACAGTTGATTCAGTTGGTGTCTTCAGAAGAAAAGACATCACACTGTTAAATTTGGATCTGTTTTTTTCCTCTATTTTTTATACATATCTAATCCTTATCATCTGTGGAAGCACCTGAACAGCACATGCAGCTTCTTGAGCCTGAGCCTATTGGTAACAGGACAAGATTTTCCAGCACCTGCCACGCTTCAGCTTTGCATTTCCACTCTCTGTGGTCACCAGAAATATTACTGTAATCAGCAGCCTCCATAGGGAAACATTCATACCATTGCCTGCTGACTAGGTTATCCAGCAGCAGTGGTTTCAAAGCAAACCACACCACAGGAGCTGGGGAATTCACTGGTGACCTTTGCAGGGAGATACAGGGTTGAATCTCAGGTCAGGAAATAGCAATTTTTTTTTTAAGGAGATCACATTTTCAAATAAAAAGTTTAAAATGAAAAAAAAAACAAAAAACCAACACCTACCAACGCCTCTTTATCCCAGGACTCTGAGGGCAGCAGGAAAAGGCACTCTTTGTATTTTTCTAAGTTTGAACTTATCTTCTTCTTGCTTGAACCTAAAGTTTAGTGGGAACACCTGAATTTGTTGGCTCTTTCATCTCTCATCTGTCTCCCAACTTCATGCCAGGTTGAAAATAACTTTTCACAAAATAATTTCAGAATGAGCAAAAGTAGGATACTTGTATTGCTTTCAAATGATTTTACAGAGAGGATATAAAGAAAAACTCAGAAATATCACCAAAAAAATATAAAGTAGCTATCAAAGTGGGAGGGGGCAGGGGGAAGAAAAAGGCAGGGATTAATTTTGATTACCAGAGAGTTAATTCAGATAGCAGATTAAATACAAACCAAATAGCCATCTTTTTTTCAAAATACAATCCCTTTTCATAGTGTTGTCACCCAAGAATGTAATTAACATAAAAGGTTGGGAATACAGCTTTAAATAAGGAGACGTTTCTGTAACAGTCTTTGAAACAAAAATGTATTTGTGCTTTAATCCTGGATGGAAGATCTGGTTTTAATTTCCATAGAAATGAGATTCCCTTCCTAATGGCAGAGCTGCCCGTAAGTACATAGTAATCCAGACCCGAAGAAAGGACTCAAGTTTAATGAAAATTTAAACAGTCTATAAAGAAAATAAATCATTCCCATTATCTGTAAATAAATAGTTTGGACTGTTCTTCCTCCTTCCCTCACTCCTCTTCTCTGCCACTGTGTGCAAACGACTCAGTGTGTTGAGTTGCCCCAATTCCAACTGCTGGGGCAGAACTTCCTTCCCTGCATAGGAGAAGTGAAGAACCTTTCTGTACCCACTGATGCCCTTTCTGTACCCACTGGTGTCCACAAACCAGGGCACTTGGGCCCTCCCAAGTTCCACAGCTTCCCATCAAGAAGGCTCAGCCTCATTTAGAGAGAGCTATGGAGGTGTTTCCTTGGGCTGTGGATTATACGACATCCCTCCTGCAGAGCTAAAGTCTAATTCCTGTGGAGTTTGGGTAGAATGGACTCCAGGAATAAGATATACACAGATGGGTATGAGCACTTTCTAAAAGACAAGACATTAATTTCTTGATGTTAAGTGATGTTTCAGAAATTTGGGTTTAGTAGTTAAAATCAGACTTGGAAGCAATTCTTTCTGACTCACTGTCTTCATTAACATCATGGCAATTAAAAACTGAAATCTACCCCAGTTTCTCCTGAGGCTTTGGGGCTTATTTTTTGTTTTCCTGTGTTTGAATCACCAAGTTTGCTTTGGTTTTCATGTGCAATTCCAGTAAGGCTGGGAAAGCATCCAGCCCTGAGCCAGGACCTCGGCAGAGGGCGACAGCTCTGCCTGAGGGGTGGATTCCAAGATGAGAGAGTTTCTTTGCCTTCTCAGGTCTTTCCAATGGAGGAGATATAAATGAGCACATTAAATAACACCTCCTTCCTTGTAATCCAACATTAGAACAGAGAAACTGCCTAAATGGATGACTTCCTTTGGGTTTGATGGCTTGTTTTTATTGGTTGGATTTGTTTAAATTGTAGCTAACAGACAATTTTTCAGCTAAAAACTTATTTCACACCCCTCCCTGATAATCCTGCTGTTGATGATGATTAATACTTCAATATTTAAAGGTTTGATCTTGAAAAAATACTACAAGAAGAATGCACTGAAGATGCTTGAATTAAGTGCAGGAATAATCCACTACTACCACATTTCAAGTGCAGTGAATATCAGTGTTTGACACTGTTTGAGCCCCCAGGGGTTGCAACTTAGCAGGATGGAATCCAAAACTGCTGACACTTCCCCAAGGCATGAGGAGAAACTGTTGTTATATTGTTTGCTTGTAAATGTACAGATCTGAAACTGGGGCTAATTAAACACCAGCTCCGAACCGCCCGAGACTTAAATTTTAATAAAGGCTAAAGGGGGAAGTTCCTTCGGGAGTTTTGTTGACAAACTGCTTAATTATTGATTTCCAAAACTACTTTAGAACTTGAGATAACACTTTTAAAAGCCTTTAAGAACTTAACAACTTATTAAATCAGTAGGAATTTCAAGATTATTTCCTGCCATAATCTGCATGGAAGTAAAGGGAAGTTCTGTGCACAGGAATTTAAAAAGAAATGTAACAATAGTATTTGCATTAAGGCATTAAATGTGTGTAAAAATACATTTCTTTGTATCCAGTTATTTCTAAGTGTCTATTTATAAGACTTTAATGAAGGAGAGAGAAATCAAAACCCTTTAGAGCTTCAACAGACAGAGCTACCATTGGCAACGAATGAATACCAAGACACTTACAACTATTTTCCATCTACACTATTAATCACATACTGGCAGGTATAATTAAAGTATGGAGCAGAATTTGACCAAGTTGATCTGAAGACAAACTATTATGGCAAGGAGTGCAGCAAAAATTACTATTTCAATCAAACCTATGTGCTTTATGTGTATGTATAACAAAAAAATTACACGGTGTGTAAACTGGAGGAAAGCTTTAGATTTGCTACAGAGTTTATCAGTTGGGTTAAACATGAGCTTCATGTGAGACTCCTGCTCTCTGCCAAGCTTCCTACTCAGCAGGAAGGAGTCATTTGTCAACCTGAAGATTCCATTTGTTCTTTTTTTTTTTTCAGCCTTTCTCTGCAGCATTTCCCAAAGGCCTCATTGCACCATCTCTACAGAGAGCACACTCACAACATCCTTTCTCTTGGAGCATTTTGGAGTTTCTATGATCCAGATGTAATTTATGGTAAACCATCTGAGACCAAATGTAAATAAAATATTTAAGATATCTCATTTTATTTCATTTGCAATAGTTAGCATAGTTTTCTTCTCTGTCTTTATCATTTTTGATAGATAACTTATTAGTCATCATGTCATAATTTATTAGTCGTAATTGATGCATTTTCATGTGTTACTTCCACCATACCACCTGAGGTTATAATCCACAGCAGGGTCATAATTATACTTCCACTGTTCAATTAAAGAAAAGGAAAAAACCTCCCTGCACTATGACAATTATAACTAGGCATGATTTAACTTGGGAAAATATAACTAGAAATGGAAAATTAAAGGAAATTTGCAATAGAACACTACAAAATATGAGCAGAGGCCTGAGCCTCTGGGAATGCCTTAACCCCAACTTTCTTACTGTACTAATGAGTGGCTTTGGATTTTACTTTTCTCCTCCAACCCTTACAAAGAAAAACAAAAAAATGAGCTATCTTCAGTGTCTCTCATCTGACTTCAAAAAGTGTTTTATTCAGTTATAGTCAAAACCCACCCCCAACACTCCTGCACACGAGGCCCCATTGGCAGGAAGGCAGAGCCATCCCCCTCGAGCAAGGCTTGGAATCTGCTCCTTGTGCTGATTTTGAATGTGGAAGTCAGGAACAAATGTATTACCAGACTCACCACCTCCTTCCACTGATCAGTCCCACCCTACAGCAAACAGCTCCTTTTAATAACCACCCAAACAATTATGAGGAGGTGATTAACGAAACACAAGAGCTCTGTAGCAAAGCAGAGTAAAACTGTCATGTCTCAATTACCAAGCCCAGCAAACAGCAGCCCTGGCACTGAGCAGGGCCCCTCTCTGCACCACTGATAGTAATGGAGTATTACACTACTGCTTTGCTCTGGGAAATCTTCAGCAAATTCCATTTAACACACAAAATAAACAGAGCACCCTTGTTCCCCTCAATAAACATTTGCACGTTTCCCTTCCTAAACCTGGAGTTAACACACCTATCTGGGAAAAGGCTCCAAGACAGACAGGAGAGTTGTTTTGCAGTTGGTTTGGATGTAAATGCAGCAGAACAAACCCCCTGTGTGTGGTGACACACACACAGATCTACCGTGGGGTTTTTCCTCATGACTTTTGCATCAACCTTACACGAGGGTGGAAGTTGTGTCTGGTACATTAACCACAGACATTTCCCCCTTAACAATAAAAATGGCTTTTTATAGTTGTATTATTTGTTCCTTGATCTAAAATTCTGGGGCAGGTCTCCATCTGGCACTATCTGCCATAATTCCCTACTTATCCCTTTCCACGTGAGGAGCTGGGTGTCTGTGTTTGCTTTGAGGGATAAAAGGGAATTCTCCTGCAGGCTACACGAGCTCCCTAGTGCTTTTACACAACTCTCTTACGTGAATTCTCCCCTTAATTTTATTTGGATAATATACATTTCATTTCCTGTTTCAAGGTCTACTACATCTGTGAACATTAACACATCCCAGCAGCTTACTCACTCCATTAATCAAGTGCTAAATTTGCACTGGTTAATTTATGCCAATATTTACACAGTCATTATCTACAGCTTTTGCATCGTAAAATTTTACCAATCCTGAGAAGCCTTTTTTTAATTTTATTTTAAATACATGCAAGAGCTCAGGGTTCAACAGTGTGATAGCCTTTTCTGAAGAAGCAGAGCACAAGACAGATCCATCAGACAGAGCCCTCAATTTTACCTTTTCCTTACCCAGACTTATTTACATGCTCAAATAAATACTATGAGAAACAGGTACTTTTATGATGACTATATCAAAATATTATCAAATTAATGCATGAGAAATCATGATTCCATTAGAAACATATTACATGACCTGAGGGATTACCAGAGGAGGTGCAAGGGTTAGATGCGCTCCTGTCCTCTCATTGAACCAACAGCAGCACTGTGGGAACCTGTTGCTTCAGGATAACATTCCTGATCTCCACGTGGAATTACAACAAATCCTGACGACAATGCTCCAAGTGTGTTTAAAATCATTGCTGTTTCCAGCTGCTCAATGACATTAATACAATAAAAATCAACCTTACAACCTGAAGCATTGTAAGCAGTTCACCTCTTTTCTTACCTTGCTGTATCTAGATTTAGAGAATAGCTCTCCAGAGGTTTTAACTGTAATTAATACCTCTCTTCTTCCCTGACCCACTTTTTTTGTGTCAGAAATCAGCCTTGCTGAAGCTTACCTCAGAGATTCAAGCCTAAAAGCTCTCCAAATCTCTGCTAAAACCATATATACTTCTCAGCAGTGAGATTTCTCACTGCAAAAAGCCAGAGCTTTAGTTTCTCACATGCAACGATTTTCTCATCCCCATTGTACTGGAAAATATGTCAGCTGCTGCAGGGCTTTCCAGGCAGGATATAGATCTATACATTACTTTTTCCGCATTTAATTCTTTCATACTAGGTTGTAAGACTAATTGATCCTAACCCAAGAAAGCTAGTTCCACTAAAATCAATATATCTTGTTGAAAAACATACTTCTTGATATGGATCATGTGTTTGGAGTCTGTTGGGAATAAAAGCTTCCACCCAAGGGTCACTCTGCAAAGCAGCTCCTGGTGCTCAGGCAGGACAAAGTGGCAACTTCTCAGTTTTTGAGGGAGAAAATGCACCAATTTTGGGGTTCTCTTTGAGGTTTTCTTTTTGATGCCCAAGTGACATTTCTACATGTGACAGAGTGAAAAGCCCAGCAAACCACAAAGATGGACAAAGATGAAGCAGCTTTGTGCAGTTGGCTTATTTTTGGTGGCTCACCTGAAAGAGGTTCCTGCTCTTGGCTTAAGAAGGTCAAAGGCCAAAGTGCAGTTTTCAAACTCAATGGACATATGCACAGACCAAACTCTCACCAGTGAAGTTCAGTCTTCCTAGAAAACTACTTAATTTGGGGAATGGAAATTCAGTTCCTGGGGGTTTATCTATGTGTTGAGAGAAAAAGTCATTACGAGTAATGTAAAAAAATAAAAAGTTGTTTTTAACACTCTTTCCTGGAATGGTAATGCACCTTTTTCTGTGACCTGAAGGTAGATTCAAATAGTTCTGTTTTCTCAAGCTATGAAATTTTTGAGATGGTTGTATTGTT
>JAWWLZ010000043.1:5151215-5168145 GCA_035041345.1 Poliocrania exsul
GAGTGGTTCTTATGGGGAGCAGAGTCTTTTCCCCATCAGATTAGGCCTAAACAAACAAACAAAAATTCAGTGGTGCATTCTCCTTTTCCCCCTGGGTTGCAGCAACCCATAAGCTTTGGGACATTTCTCTTCTCTCTGGAAATGTTGTGTTCCCACAGTCCCAATTCCAGTGCTCTGCTCCAAGAGGAATCACATCCTGAGAGTCAGTGAGGTGGCTCTTGTGATAGAGAGGTGGGGAAAAGACAGCTTGTTAACTTACTGAGATAAGAATGTCACTATGACTTTGTGTCTAACCCTTTTAAGTAAAATTATCTGGCTTGATTTATAAGAAATATAATTTCTATCTCTTCCTTTGGATTTTGTCTCCTATTTTCATGCATTTACATGAGATGTAAATCTAGAATATTTAAAATGCCTGCTGCTACACAGATGATGAAAGCAATGCATAAAACAAGTTTGAGCTTCACTTCCCAAAGTCAAAGAATTGCTGTTATGGAAAGAGAAGGGAAAGGGAGGAAAAAACCCTCTTCCTTTTATCCTACAGTATTCATAAGGAAATTGAAAGACAGGATTGTATTCATTGATCACACTTGGAGCGCTGCTTTCAAATATTGCAGGTCTGTTCAGCATCAGTTCATGAGAAATTTTTAGAGCAGAAGGGAGAAAGCAGCTCATTCCCTCTGACAGCTTCATTGAGGGTCTGTAGGGTGTCCAGGAACCAGAGCTTTGCTGTTTGCCAGCTGGATGCTGGACCTGGAGGGACCTGCCATCATTCCTGGAGACATGAGAGGTCTGGGATGGTGTCCAGCCTTTCTGGGAAAACTGCAGCTGGGTTTGTGCTGCTGGTTAGAACATGGGTGTGACAGACAGTTCTTGCAAGGGGGAGCAGCATGTGTGGCTGTGTAATAACCCAGTGATCCCATGCACTCCAAACCAGTCCTTACCACAGCTGGGTTTCTTTAAAGGTGATATAAAGAAGCACAAACCACGTTCAAGGCTCACAGCAAGTATCTAGGACTCGAGTTCCACTTGATAACTGCATGAAGAACTAGATGATAAACATGGATAACCCTTGACAGAATTATTCGTAAAAAGCACTGCTTATATTTGGAGGAGAAAAAGAAGTGATTTCACAGCACCTGGAGTGTCATCTTTATAAATTGCATATTTCTTACAGGGTATTTTTCCCTGCTAGTGGAGGGCCTAATATTAGAAAACAACATGCCCCTTTTCTCATTCAGTGCAATGTTCAAAACTATAGAAAGCTTTTGTCACCTGAGAAGCTCCTATTATGCTGTTTAAAGCAAGGTTCATCTGCAACAGGAATAGCTGCATACTTTTATTTTAAAAAGCAACTAAAACATGTGTCATTATGCCGGAATTTTTTTTTTACCTTTTATAACATCACTTGCTTCCAAGACTCAAAATCAGAAGAAGAAAGGTATAAACAATTAAAAAATCTCTTCAGATCAGAGCAAAGGTTGGAACACTGATTTTCATTTGCCTTACAGCTACTTCAGTATTTTTTTAGAAAAACTTCAGCTAGAGCCAGTACTTTTCTTTTGGTCCACAATTCCATGCAGGACTGTGTTGTTAAAAGAGCAAATAAAAACTGTGAACTCTGCCTGTAAGCTATTACTGCAATTAAAACCCAACAGCAGCTGCCTGATCTTCAGGGATTATTCTTATGACCCTTAGCAAGGACAGGCCCTGAAGAGTCAATAGGATCATGAATTGTCAGGTGGCTGATGAAATGAGAAACTCCAACAATACAGGAAATAAAAAAATCAGAAATGAACTGACTGGAAAATGTTCTTTTTGTTTCAACTATATTTTCCTCTCCAATTCTCTAAAAGACTAAAAGATCACATAGGCATGAACACCTTGAAAACAGGAGAAAACCCAATCTGAGAACAGTAATTCCTCAAATAATCCTGAACTAATGTTGATTTCAAATTAACTCCACACACAAACTCCCCACACAGCTCAGCTGCAGATACTCAGTTTGAGGCCACATAATGCAAAATAAAACACGCAGAAATGTAAAGCAGGAATCAGGAGGTGCTGCCTGTAAGCTTAGATATATATATGTATCTCTATTTATGTGTAAATATATGCATATATATATATAAATTTCAATAGGAAGTACAGCTCTTGCCTCTAAAGTTCTCAAATTGATACCTTTAATGGACTAAAGGTGCATTTTGAATGCAAACTTTCGAGGCACTAAGAGCCCCCCTCTAAGCTGGACTAACTGAGCAAACACAAGGGTGTATCACCAGCATCAATGGTGCTATAGCTTGGTCCTGTGAATCCTTGTGGTTTGGGAAAACACCTAAAGTCTCTGAAAACCAAGATAAAATATGCAAGCACAAACAACTTCTGGAGGGGGCTGCATTTGCCAATAACACTGTGATCAGGATTGTCCTAAAGGGGAAAAAAACCCAAAACAACTCTTAAAGAACCATATGGATGATATTAAAAAGAAAAAAAAAAAAAACAACCCTGTGTCAAAGACACCTGAAAACCACTCTACATCCACATGCTTCCTTTGCCACTGTATCCTCCCTGCAACATCCCTCACACACTTTAATTAGGGTTTCTTTTCCATCTACAGAGAACATATTTTGCTCAGTTTATGGCCACTTATATGCAACAGGTGAACTAAAGCTAAGCAACATTTCTATTAACAGAAGGGAATATATAAGCTTTTCTAATATTATTTCTCCTAATCCTGGGCTTTCAGATAAGCCAAAGGTTCCCCACAGCAGGAGCAGCAAACTCTGAGCATGCTCTGCAGATTCAGACACGAGGTGCTCTTTTCTTGCTACAGTAAGTTGGCCCCTTTTTGTGCCAGCTTTATTTTCCCAGGTATCATCTGTCTCTACAGATGGGCATCATTAAGACTGGAACAACCAAAAGCAATACTTCTATATAATTAAACATTTTTAAGCAGTAAAGTAGGTATGGTACAAAAGACATTAAGTGACTCCTGTCAGGAACTTCACAGCCATCAAATGCAATCTGGTGTTCCTGGAAACCTGGAGCCAGGACTTACATGAAATGGTGATGGGTGCTGAGAAAAATTTAAGATCCATTAGCAGGGGATTTAGGTATAATAGTTACATCTTGCATCTGTGAATGCTTCTGTGATCAGCTGAGGGAATGCATCCCACAGAGAAGTCCATAAAAATTGAGCATTTTCCTAATGATGTTTCCATATATTTTTGTGTACAACTTTAAAAAGCTTTAAGCCCTTTAATTAGGGATGATGCATTGGAATACGTCAAAAAAGAAAAAAATAAAAGGAAAGCACTGAATATAAAATGAAGTGATAATTGATATATTCAATTGTATGACCTTATATTCTAGCTGTGTGTCTGAACAGAGAGTTTCAGAAATAAATTTGGAATACTATGATGTTCTTCACCAGCATCCTTTCATAATGGATGACACCGGTATGCCCCAGTATGAAAAAAAAGGACACTTACTACTCAATGAATACAATTTAGTTTTGTTTCTTAGGATAACAAGTGAGGTTGGGATGGCAGAGACACATCTTACTATTTCAAGTGGATACATGCAGGCATTAATGTATATGATACACCTGAGTTTTGGAGCACAGAAATTCACACTTTCTACCTACCAATCATCTTTACAGGGGTTTCCTGCTTTCCCCTCAAAGCACAAAGAGCAGAAAAACTTCTGAAAACATGAATTTCCTCTAGAGAATAATGATAGTTGATCTAAATTAACATTTACTATTTACCAAATTGCAAAGACAGTTATTCCTAGCTATGTGTAAGTTAAACACAGAAAAAGAAAAGCCAAGAGTTGTGGTGTATGACACAAATGGTATGGTAGAGCTACATGAATGTCAGATTCTGCCAGCAAGCAACAATTCCTGTCATGGAAAAAGTACTGCCTGAAAGTCTAAGGTGGGGGAAACAGCAGGGAAGAAAGGATGAAATAAAAACAAAAAACCCACCAGGAAATTAAGACAGACAACATAAAGAAATGTCATCTCCCTTCTTGACACTGAAGAAAAGTAACCAAGAGTAGGATAAAACTAATTTCCAAAGCAATTTTTTCTGATGAAATTTTTCTTAATTAATTTTTTACTTGCAGAAACATCTCTGTCCTCATAAAACTAATTAGGATTTTGTCTAAACAGAATCTTTATTTTTTTTTTATAATCCCTTCCTTCCTTTAAAAACAGGAGTGAATGCAAATCTACTTTCCTTTCAGCCACACTTGAACAATTCTCCACTATGGAGAGGTATGGATGTGTTCAACAGCAAAAACCAAAAGAAGCTCCTTCAGAAAAGGATTCAAAGCTGATAAGTAAAAAAACTCCCAAAATTCTTAGAGAAATCATGAACTAATGATAATTTGTAGCCAGAAGTTACCTACAGGAGCTCTGCTTCTTAAGGACTTCGCAGTGCCAAAACCAGGTTTAATTGCTTAGTCGAACCAAAGGCAGAGGAGCTATGGAGGAATTGCACAGCTAACAAGAGACATCATTCTTCTTAATTTTGCCTGGTTTAGAGTGAAAGTACATTTTGTGTGGAAATACTTCCTCGTTGCCCAGATCCCCAGAGCTCATTTTGCCGTGTGGTGCCTCCATCAGTGCCAGCCTTCCTCCGGCTCCCGCCAGCAGAAGGAGCGCTGCCTGCCGGGACTGGCATCCCCTTTTCCCTGCACACCCAGTGCCAGCATCCCCCTGGAGCTCCCCTCAGCTCGCTGTTGGCATTTCAAAGCCAGGCAGCGGTTCTAAGGCACGTTCTCCCGGTGCGGATGGCAGAGCCAAGCCTGCTCCGTGCCCCATCCTGACGGGAATGAGCTGAGCATCAAGGTCCCTCCCAACCCAAACCACTCTATGATTCCATGACAAACCCACAATTAAAGTGTTTGGAGTATTTGATACTCCATCAGCTTCAGGACCAGGACACTTTCCATCCCTGTCTTACTGGGCCAGGCTATTTAAACAGGGCATAAGGAAATGCAAATAGTAGCAGGCTGCAGAAATACATCTATTGATTATTTACTGATCCCAATGTACAAACCAGGGGAAAAAACCAAACAGAATTCACACATTCTGGAGTGGTTAAGCCCTAATCAGCCCCCAAAATGAAATGCTGTCCTTCTGCCCTTGGCTGTTTCTGCTCTTTGCTACTCACAATCTTGCTCTTGATTAACCCTCAGCATCTGACATGCTGGAACTCATCAGGATTAATAAAACTTTATCTTTCTGCTCCGCTGAAAGGTTTTATCTCACCACTGTTAGCAAACAAGTTTCAACACGAGAAACCCACCCATGAGTGTGATAGAGAGGGAGAGGAAGCAAATGTGTGTTGCTGTAGCAGGTGTGATGCTGAATACTCTCAAGAAATGATGGGAATTGAGCTTTATCATTTTGAGGACTGTGCCTCATGTTATGACAGCTGAGCTCACTGCTTGTTAAAATTTAAAAAAATCAAAGTTCAATAATCAAGGAGCCATAATTCCATAATCAAATGTGCTACACTTCTGAAGAACAAAATGATCATAATAATATTCTCACATTATTATCTTTTACTTTTAAAAGACATTAAAACAAAAGTAAAACAACTATTTTACCTCTTAATATGGCATTTTTATTAAAACATGCTTAGATTTTCTAGTTGTGTTTTTCAATTTTTCATTAAGATTTTTTTTTCCTAAAAAACAAGAAATTTTTATCTTAAATCTTGAATAAAACCACTGTATAGCACCATAGAGAAATATCATCTAGCCTATGAGAGCATCATGTTTAAATGCATCAAGGCTACTTAAGGATGTCACCTCTCAAAGAAAGAAACATTTCTAACCCATTTAGCCACTTCTGAAAATTTTATGACTGTATATTCTCAAGAGGCACGAAATGGAATCCTCTCATGGTGTATGTTTGTGTGTTGTTCTGCTTTTCTAGAAGGTGGTACCCCAAAGTAGCTGACAACAAACATTCTCTGCAGTTCTGTCAGATTAATTGTTTTCCTTTTGTTTCTTTTGCTATAAAGAGCTCTTTTAAACAGAACAATTTCCATTCTTACAACAAGACATGTGTATTGACAGCTTCTAGTTTTGTTTAAAGGAAATACTTGAACTGAGCAAACAATTCCTTTGTGAATAATTTATTTGATGATTTTTTTATTTCCCTATTCACAAATTATTTGTACAAATGGTACAGCCATTGAGGAAAAAACCAAACCAAAACTAAACAAAAACCCTGCTGCAGTGGGAATAGGGAGTAATTCCTAAAACATCACAGAACAAAATAACTTCTGTAAGTTCTTTACACCAGTTCTATAGACTTTCATGGCTGGAATATGATTTCTGTACATATCTATTAATTGGCTGAAGGTAACAGGCAATAAAGATTTACTTCCTAGGGGAAAAAAGCAAAACAAATTGCATTGTCATTCCAAACTGCAAATTACTCTGCTTTTCATTCAACATCATTGCATCACAGAACTGGACCTGATGGGGCCACCTTAAGCCTCGAGTGAAGTCACAGTGATGGTTCAGCCAAGGGAAAACAAAACTGGTTTTCCCCCATATGTGCCATGATGCTTTAACAGTAAATTTGGCTCAGTGATCAGGTTGGGAAGTCTTTAGCTATGGGTTTGATCCCCACTTTATTAAGGAGTTTCCTATTTTTGCAAGTTACAAAGTCTAAAATAATATTGACAACACTTAAGTACAAAAAGAGATAACCCAAATATAAATTAAAAATAAAGCCAGAGCCACAGACTAACCTCCTCTACCCAATAAGGATTGCATTGGGACACAAGAAGAATTTGCTGTGAGTCTCCCCAGTCTGAATTTCTGCCTTTCTCTGATTCTCCACACATTTCTCTTGAGGCTTTACTATGTCAACTTCTGTCCTACACACTCTTCCTTTTCAGCATTTGTTATTAAGTTTCCGGCCATGTTAAAAATAAGTTTTTTAAGCTGTCTGGAAAGGTAGTAGGTCACTGACCCTTAAAATCCTCACCCATTCTCTTTGGTTTATCAGTGACAATACCCCCTGTGTATTACACACAGAACCAAGCAGAAAGCTGAACAATAAACCCCAGATGTTGAATAGCACACCATCAGGTAAACAGAGGTACATTTAAGGTTTTAAAAACCACAGTATCTCTTTCTACTCAACAGGCAACAGAAGCTTCCCTGAACATATGTGATAACATACACAGAGAAAGAATATGGCCTGGAAGGAAAAATGCTGTCAAAAAGGCATTTAATTATTGAAGTGATCAAAGATTTAACAGGATATAGAGGTTTAAGTGTGCTGAAAAAAACCCAGACAGTAATATTTTGTTACATAGAGAACAGAGAAGAATCTCTAATGAGGATTGTTTTATAACATTAAATAGTATCACAGACAGACAGTACAATGCCTTGAAGTCGGTCAGTAAATTGAGCCCACTGGCACTGTAAGAATGTTTTTGTGATGATGATGACTGAAAACATTGTGGATGTTCTCAGGTAAATAGATACAAGGTAAAATGATGCTGCATTTGAAGGCAGAGAAGTTTAGCCATTGGCTGCAAGGAGCTAGGAACTCACTCAGGAAATCTCACAACCAAACTTCAAACATGAAATAAATCTGACCCTTTTCAGAGCAGTTTAATGCCATTGCAGTTTCACTTACTTCAGTTATCCCCATTTACATTCCTCCACCAAGCAAAAAATCAACCCCTGGCAGGCTGTACCCACTTCCCAAGCAACACCTGGTGCCACCTGTGAGCTCTTCCTGAGCAGTATCAGGGATGTTCTACCTGGCATCCCCAGAAGCAGCACCATGGCTTTCTACATGAACCACATTTGCATGATTTAATTAACAAAAAGATGCTAATTATGATTCCCATTACCATAAGGTAACATTATACAGCTTCTAAAAATACAACCTTGGTGAAAACAAACACATCTCAAAAGCTTTACAGGAATCTAACATATTAAAAAGTAGATACTTATAGAAAGCTATAATAATTAACCATTCTCTCTTTAATTTAGTCCTGCTGGGCTGATACACTGATCTCTGTGATTACCTGGTGTTATAATTAACGCAGTGATGTGATCTGAATGAAAAGTTCAAATCCTGGATGTGCACGGATTTCCAACATTGTCCTAGAAAGTCCTACCTGCTTCTCCTCAGCTTTTTTAGTATGTGAAGATAATATTTTGTTTACTCTACAAGAATATTATGCAACTGAACTAATGTCCACGGGATCTCTGCCTAGGGCAAAAATGCATTACACAAACACACATCTTACTTAAGCAGGAAATCAGACATTTTCCCCTCCAAACTCTCTTAGTTTGACATGAAAAAAGCACCTGGCACAGAAAAAAATTGAGATTCACAGAGCTGCCAGATCGATACCTCAGGGGTGATCAAGACCCCCAACACAGGCACACTTTATATGTCAATAACTTGAAAAGAGATTATAAAGTAGAGGGATGAAATCTGCTGATGATGCACAAGTGGAACCAAAGGCAGGTAAGGGAAAGGCTGAAGTTAGAACAAAGCCCAAATCAGCAATATTTAGAGCCACTCGAGGTTCTGTGAGATTGTACAGACATCCTGGAGATAGCAAGGGCACAGAGAACACCAGAGAAATTTGAAGTCAGATGGTGCAAAACTGGAACAGAAGGTGAGATTTACACTGGGAGCTACATGAACAGAACAGCCACACACACCATACTAAGATCAGACTGGGGCTGATTCATATCCATGTCTGATCCTTCCCATTCTTCTATCTATGGAAAAAAGGTTGAGTGAATGTTTTGGATCCTGATTCTACCCCCCCAAAACCACTTAGGCCATGGACAGGGGCTTCATGCCAGTCAGAACCAGCAGCTCACATTGCTGTGTGCATATGAGCATCAATGAGCACAAAGTCAGTGGAGAACTGAAATAAGCTCCATGAGTTTGCTGGGAAGTTTGAGTGAGAAGAAATTGCAGGTTTCAACCTGGCAGATGAAAATTTGAGGCAGTATTTCCAGCTGATGCATAAATTTATTTTATCACCTTTTATGTGCCACTTTGCCTTCTGCTTCCAAATGGCTGCACTGGGAAAAGCAGCAATATTAATTATCCTGATACTCTTACTGGGCAGCACTTCCACTGAACTGAGTGTGGGTAACAATGAGTGTGGATCTCAGTGGGACATCTGCAGCCATGACCTGACTTATGGATGGGTCACGCACTGACCCTCAACACCAAGCAAGGAAGAGTTTCATACACTAATCTAAAAGGTGACCTAAGCCCAAGAAACACCGAAATACAGTTTCCCACTTTGTGCTGGAGATATGCAGAACTACAGATGAGAAATTCACCCTCAACAAAAATCAATAGTACCTGCAGTCCTGAGCCAGTGAGGTGCTTTTCAATATTTAACCTGGGTCTACTCCCACTTGGGTATGATTTTCATAATTACCTGCTGTTGGCTCACTCTGCTCCTGCTGAAATCAATCACTGTTTTCTGGACTTCAGGAGGAACAGAGCTGGGGCACTGCTGAAGTCTTTACAAATTCCAACCTTACTACATAAAAATTTTACAAACTGAAATATTCAGAGTGTAATTCTATTGAGACCATTAGGAAATGAAATTACAATAATATTCTTAAGGACTCTAGAATTCCTTTAAAAACTGTGCAAGGGCAACTTTCTATTCTTACATCCCCTACAAACTTAAACACTTTGCAAACACAGAAAGCATTCTAAAGAGTATAACAAGGTAATATTTTCAGAAAATTTAGGTCAATCCTTCACATCAGTAATATTTATTACTGATGACAAGGCAAATTTGGAAAACATAGGCAAAGAATAAAGAAATATAAATATTATGCAAATAAGAGCTTCCCACAAAATGTAATGACTACTAAAACCCAACCTGAAACCATATGAAACCACTCTTCACAAAGATCTGATGTAGTAAATAGAATAAAATTGACAACAATGATACTCTCATTTGCAGACCTGGGTAGCAAATGAGACAACCTTTTATGTTGAACTAATCTTCCCTCATCCCATTCATTTATTCCTCCTGCTGAGGGAAAAAAACACAGTTTGAGGCAGATTGATCCTGGTAACCTTTGAGTTAAATTTAACTTGGTGTACAACTAAACTAAACTGGCAAAGCTCGAGGCATCCAGGCATGACCATCACAAACACTGATTAAGGGGCTGGGTGGGAGTTTCAAGTTATGAAAGGCTGAAGTTGATCAATAAAATGTAAATAATGTTGAGAAGGAGAATGCAGGTTTTTGAGGAGGGATCACACAAGGTCAGCACGTGGCCAGGACCTGGGACACTACTGAAAATGAGGTGCTTGACTCTCCACTCCTGCTCATCCTTCTGCACTTGGGGAGCTGAGTGTACATCCCCCAAAGACCAAAGAACCCCCATTCTTGGGAGCTTAAATCACTCCATTTCCACATGTGGTGTTTTGTTGTGGGGGCCAGGAGGTTGATTGCTTGTTTTGTTGTTTTCCAACAATATATTGGCTTTAATTTAAGTGAACTCCAAGCTTCTTTGTTTGAGGGGAAATTCATAAGCACAGACACGCTCATCTAAATGAAGGTTGCTGGGAGCAGAGTTGTGCACATTTCTGTAGAAATGAATTGAAAAATAAATCTCTCTAATTTCCTTCTGCCTCTTGCTGTTCCTGGCTGTAACTCAGAGTGCTGACTGCTCCTCACAAGGGTGGAGGGACTTGCTGAACTTTAATTTCTCAAGAGTGACAACACAGGAGTGCTCTGCCAGTGACCCAGACTCACAGAGAGGGAAAGAACTCACTTCACGGACTTGGACCAGATGGTTGCATGTCAGAACAAGGTAGTGCAGCTCTGCTGGAGCAGAAGGGAGAGCGGGAGGTAGGACAGTCTGCAAGCAGCTTCATGAATGAAGGTTGTCTCCCTTTCTGTGCCCAAAAAATCCAGTATATTTAGAATATGTAATAAATTTAAACCCATTGTAAGAGATTGATTTTTTTTCTTTGATTTTATTCACTTTGTGCCGTATTCTAGATGGTTCTTTAAGAGGTTTCTTTGCATTGCTGACATCTAGTGTGACATCTCACTGTGTGGCTGTGGGGGCAGATCCTCCACTCGTGCATCTGGCAGCTTCCCTCCCTCACCCAAATTCAGGGTTCCTCAGCCAAACATCAGCAAAAATTCCTTTTTCCAGAGCAGCTCCAACTGTGGTGTGCCCACTGCAGCTCTCAAATTCCAATCCATTAGTTTAACACATTTTTAGCAGACTACACGATTAAAACAGACCCGTTAAAAACTGAGCTATCAGGGAATTATTTTCAAATATAAACACGCACATATTTTACACAGTCCTGATTTAGCAGATGAAAAAATTCTGTTTAACTAGTGCTGTTCATGAATCTTAACTATGGGAGGCTTTTAAAGTGTTGTAAAGACAAAAGCTGAAGCAAAACCAAGTCAGCAGGGCTTTTCCCTTCTGGATTGCACAAGAACGTAGACCTCTTCTGTAATAAATTTACTTTGACAGCTGCTAAAAAATTTACCAAGCTTGACAGCATGCACAGAAAGCAAAAGGGGACAGAGAATTGTGTGGGCTTCCCTGTTAGTCCCAAAGAAAAACTGTTTATTTTAAAGAAATAATATTTAATTATATTTGTGTGGTAAACTTCAAACGATAGGTTTGTTGGCTACATCCACAGACGCTGTTCTATGGAGTCAATTTGTGGGCAATGTATTCTGCTCTCACAGAGAGCTCTGAAGAATAAATGAGGGCTCAGTTTGAGCAGGCACTGGGTTGTATTTGGAATATAAAATACACTGTCTTGTCAGGAGAAGTAACTTCTCCTTTTCAGCCCAAGACAAAGCAGAAAAACAGTGCTTTGATGATTTCTACAACGCATTTGAAGAATTCTGAGCCTCTCAGAATTTCACTTTCAGCTACAAAAGATTAGTTTGGTTTTGTACCTATATGGATCTGAATCCATCTCACTTTTCCCCTTAATGCTTCTAAAGTGCTAATGGCAGCACAAAAGACTTCAGTGGTTCACCAGAAATGAAAACAAATTGCAGGAGCTGTGGCCAAGTGAGAGCTGAAACTGCGACCTGTCAGCTGAGAGTCAACTGTTTACTCTGCCAGCGCTCGCTGCCCATTGCTGCATTGATTTGTTGAACATGCACAGCCCATTAATATTTCTGATCTCATCCCAAAGCCTTGGCTCCAGCAAATTTGGAAGGTGATAACCCCGTGTATTATAGAGAGAACATGTGCTACTGAGTAAAGCTTTAAATGTGATTGACTCAAATATATTGATTTTGCATGGTTGGACTGGAAATGGGATTTTGAACAGAAAAAAAGGAGGAAGCTCTCCATGGCCTCAAAAATCACGCATATGAAGTGAAAGAAGAAAGTTCCTTGGCTGTGTAAAATACATCTTTCTTAACTGTTAATCACCTTTAAAACAGCATTTGCCTTTGCTACTTGTTTGTTTTCCTCTGTGCTCGAAGTGAAACATTTGAAAAGAATTACGGCTGCAAAGAGCCTTCCTGAGCAATATTTATGTCATACCTTAGGAGGGCACTGCAGAATGCAAAGGGACACAGGAGAAATGTAGCATGGAGCAGTTTTTTCCCAGAGTTTACAGGGAAACTTAACATTTAATCTTAAAGAGATCTTTTTTTCCTGGCTGATAGCAGATAAGTCATACCCCAGTATATCTCAGACACATCTGAAACGCTCCTTATCTACTTTCAGAAGCTGATAATTAAGGGCATATAAAAAGTCACTCTACTACACATGCAAGTACCATATACTTATGTTATTTCACCATGAAAAATTATTGTTTTCAACATCCCTGAGAGACTAAAAGTGTGTATTCATGAACTGCTTTTCCTAACTAAAACACCTACTAGAAAGTGATGATTTCCTCAGATGCCAAGACAAATTGATTTCAGTTGTACTTGGGGGTTATTCTGCAAAAATGACATCTGGCAGGACAGATTTTTTTCCCCCCTTAAAAGTAATCAATTCCTTCAAAAGCCTAAAGTGGAGAGAGAGTAATGATTGTATCACATAATCTTATTTCTCACTCTCTTAAACGTCTGAAGTTATCAACGAATGAAGGAAGACTTTACAATGTATTTCCTCAAGCAATTGCTGCTGATAAAGAATTATCTGGAGCAACCCTTGCAAAACATCTAAACCCCATGTATTTTCAGTGGGTGGATGGATTATCAGTAAAAGATACTGAATAGAACAATTTAAAGAAAAAAATAAAGTGCATTTAACATGCTAATTGGAATATGTTCACAACTTTTTTCGCCCCCCTCTCCCTACGGCTCTCTAGACTTCAGGAATGTATTTCCAGCTAAGCAGAAATCATTTAGCACATTTAGGACAAATACTGAGTTCTGTGTTATTAGATTGAAGAGTTTTTCTTAGGGCCCATCAGGTTTAGTTATTTTATGCCTTTTGTTTTGCATTTACAGTTGCAGATGCTGAAGATGCTGCTGGGATCATCTGTCCAGCTCTAGCCCAGCACTGTCCCAGCTGTAAAGCTGTTGTGGTCTACACAGTGGGAGGCAGAGTATTTTTTTTCCAAATAAAAGCACATTTCCATCCTTTTCTTGATGCTTCACAAACTTTTGGTGGTGGTGGTGACATATTCTGGAATTATGAACTCCAAATGTACCCTTTGTAGTGGGGGGGGGGAGTGAAAATTCCTTGGGATTGAGCCAAAAAAGTTTTAAAAACTCCCATCACGTATTGTAAGCAGAAGAGCATAAAACAGTGGTCAATTTAAAGGACCAAGGCTTGAGGACCATCAACTGGAAACATTAAGGGAATCCAGAAAACTAGCATTAATAAGGTACATAAAAGCAGAGTGATTTTTAAATTGTTGTAAATAAAGGAACTACAATAAATGACTCTGACAAAGAAGCACAAATATGAAAGGAAAACCCAACGTTCCAAGAAGTAAGGAGAATTTGGTGTTAGAAATGAAAGGAGCACATGGGCTAAGTGAAGTGAGTTGTTTAGGCCAGATGAGTGCTCTGTGACCAACTGACCATGGGCAAGAACTGCTGCTGCACTGGGTTTGCCCATATCCTACAGGCTTCTTTATGCCCCCTGAGCAGGGGAAGGGCTACAGAGGATCCCTCAGTGAACATCTGGAAATTAAATTTTTGTTCTAATAGAAGTTCACGGCTCTGAGAAGGCAATGGGCTCATTTCAGGCAGGAGCAGTTGCTCCGTCAGGCACCTGCCCTGCTCCAGACAGAGCTCTCAAGAAGGTTTAGCTGCACCATCAGCGATGAAAAATGGCACAAAGCTGCTCTGGTTTCCTGTGCTGTGGCCACAGTGCCTCTGAAGGAGCTGCTCCAGGAGCTGGGGCAGGCAGGGGGACTTGGCAATATTCAAATATCTCCTTTCTTAGTAGGGAGGAAAGAAACTGCTTTGAGGACATGGCTTATCTAAATGATTATTTTGGTTTAGGCAGCCTTGCACTTCACTGCCAATTAAATGCAAATTTAACAAGCTACAAATACCCAATCAGCAAAGAAAAAAAAAAAGAAAAACAATCCATGAAATAGTTCCCACTGTTTAAAAATAAGAATGATTGAATAATGAGGCTGATGTCTACACCTCCCAAAAAAAGGCTTTAAGTGTAAGGCCCAGATTTATATGGTAGCACTAATGGCTCATGCTCCCAGGACTGCCCAGGAGCACAGAGCAGCTATCTGTGGATTCCCCTGAGTTATAGACTTCCCCAGATGGAGAAAATTCTTTTGACTCTCCCAACCTTTTCATTTTCTTTTTTCCATCTTCCTTTTCAGTGCATATGGTATTCTTGTTTCTGGCAATTCTGTTTCTCTCAGAGAGAAAGAGAACCTGTCAAAATTTATAAGTACAAAATATTTCAGATCACCCAGACCCTCCTGCAAAAGACACAAGTATGGGTTTTTCTCTGAATTCAATGGGTAAATTGCAGTTGATTTTCCAGCTAGATCTATATGTATGTGTGTGTGTATATATATATATATATATATATGTGTGTGTTGTGATATATATATATTTTTTTTTAACCAGGGTTGCTAAGGCAAGATGTTCAGAAATCAGAGGTTCTTTATGCAGCTGAGAAACAAATGCAGTAACCTATTTTCCTCCAATTGTATTTCCCCTCTCTGTTGACATTTCCATGGCACAAAACAACACCTGATGCTTTCTTGGGTCCTTTTCTGCAGACCAAGCACCCAGTTGTATAAAATCCTTTTGTTTTTCCCCTCCTGTGATGCTGCTGTTGGTCTTTAGACAATGACAGCCTAATACAATCCTTTTCCCTAACAATGAAAATCCTTCATCCCACACTGACAGCTCCAGTACAGCCTGACCTGTCCAGAATGTTTGAGTTCAAACTGATATTTCTGCAGCCCTAAAGAAGGGCTGAACAAGAGCACATGGAACCTGAATTGCACCTCTGAGGCATCTCCTATCATTTGAACAACTTCTGTTACTATTGAGACTTCTGGGTCTTCAAACTGTTTCTCCCAAACACTTAAGCCACATGATACAAGTGTAATAAAATAGAAAACACACCTGTTGTGCTTAGACAACACATTTAATTGGTCCCACAGATCACTGGAACAAAACTACATCTCTACCCAAGTGAAATGGTTCCCCCTCAGATTTTAGCCTAATGAGGTTGGTGACTTTTTCTTTTCCTTCTTAAAAAGCCCTGTTATTTTTAAATCTACACCATCATGTTTACCTGTAAAGCCTCTTGGTGATGGTTAATGGTCATTATATAAGCCTCTCATGAGAAGTTACACAATGTACACAAGAAAAAAAGAAAGGACACAAAGTAAGTGGAAAAAAGATCAAAATGATAACATATGAAGCAAAAGTAGTCTTTAAACATTAGACTTTTGTGAGGGTGGGATTTACTTTATAAAAGAGTTTGCTAGTAGCTTCCCTGGTGCCTTGGGTATCACACCACAAACAGCCAGCTTTGGATGAACTCCACACTAAGGAATGACCTAAGAGTAAAATTAGAGTCAATTACAAACAACGAAATAGCAAGTATCTGATGTTGAATAGTCTAACAGTAAAGTTTTAAACAGGAATAAGGATTAAGACATAAGCAACTTCTGAAGGTAGTTTTTATGTAAACGAAGCCTTTTAAATGTATTTCATGGTGCTGGATGAACTTGTTGCCATCCCCACTGCTTTGCAAAACCAAGAGGCTGCTTCACTGTGGAAAACAAGCCTCTGGAGCAAGATACAGCTGAAAATAAATATGTTTCTTTTAGTATTTCATTAGGCTGTGGAAGCTGTCTGCCTTATGCAATGCTGCACTCCCAGAGGTCAGACCAAGTTCAGACAACAACGGAGCAATTGCTGCTGAACTCCAGAGGTCCTGGATGGCACTATCACTGCCCATTTTGCAGGGCAATTTTGGGAACATAAGCATTAGTGAAAGTGCTGATGTTAAACCAATAGTAAAAGCATGTGTTGAAAATTTACTCTTTTCCATTGCTGTGGAAAGCCAGTGAGATAAAGGGCCAAGGGTTACCTTTGCCTCAGCTGAGAATATCTAGTATTGCTCACTTGGACCACACTTTTAATATCATCTTTCTTTTTTCTGATCTCCTTGTTATTACCTAGGACTGCTAATGCTTTTTATTAGTTTAGAGTCTTGTGGTTTTATCCAGCAATCAGCTCTAGAGCAGCAGATTCCTGCCAAAGGACAGTGTAGAACTGCCCATGTGTGTTAATTCTGGGCTCAGGGGAATAAAAGGGAATTTTACTGCAGCTTTCCCTGGGCCAGAGTTCCCCCCAGGATTGTGCCAGTAACACAGTTCACTGACAGATTACTGTCTTCTCACTCTGTACTGGACTATCAATACACACCATCACAA
>JAWWLZ010000043.1:5168245-5191384 GCA_035041345.1 Poliocrania exsul
TTGTGCCAGTAACACAGTTCACTGACAGATTACTGTCTTCTCACTCTGTACTGGACTATCAATACACACCATCACAAAAAGTAATTAATGACACCCCATTCTACAAACAGACCTTCTGCCCTGTGTCCAACCGCTGAACTACTGCTGTTAATTATTTGACTGTGAGATTTCAAGAATACAGTAATGCTGCATCTTAATGTCTATTATCTTCCTGCCAGAGAAGCTCCAAGGGGAGCAACCACAACATTTCAAACATGGCATGCCTGCTTACAACAAAGGTGCTTTCTCTGGGACCAGGCACCAAAAGTTTCTTCAGGAAGTTTACTGAGAAAAAGCTGTCAAGACACTGGTTCTGAGCTGGCCAGCACTTCAGGACACAGGATTCTTCTTGAGTTCAGTTTGGACAACAGCAGAGCACAAACTCCTATGGAAAAACTGCTTACTCAATAACTTCAGTTTGCAAACTACTTTTGGCAGTGACTTATTCTGGAACTTTGTTCACTAAATATTAATTTCAAGAGGAAATACAACTAATATCTTATAGTCTCACAAAATAATCAGGAGGACACAGCTGTCAGGAGGCACTACTATGTCATAATGTGGTCTAACTATATATCCTTCTCCTCTTGGGCTGCCTTGGAACACTGCTACTAATGAGATTTTATAGTCCATGCCAAATACCCTCATATCAATTTTCTTATTTCTAACATAAAATTATGAATAATGTATTTTCCTCTGTATCTCAAACTAATGCTCTTTCACTTGGAGAAATGTGAATAAATCCAAATGTTAATTATTTAAAATTTCTATTTATCTTTACATGCAAAAATAATTACATTGACTGCATTAGGTGACCCCAAAATAAGACTTAACTCCATGTTGGAAGTAAAACTGCATCTTTAATTCCCACTTTAAATATAAAGATAATGAGAAAAGTTATTAATTTAATAAATTGGACTTTGTTCAACTCCTGAGTGAAACTACACTGCCAGTTTCTGTGGGTTTGTGAAGACCATGAGCAATGTGAAACACCCACAATCGAACAGGTATTACAAAAATGTGTTTCATATGGTAAATGCCCAAAAACAACAGTCCAGGATCCATCTGTAAGTTGAGCCTTCACTCTTGTAATGACGGATTGATACCCAAATGATGTGGCTCAGCTCTTCTCTCACCACTCTGTGCTCTGCACCTGGACAAGCCTCCAACTGATGGAGAATGGCATTGCTTTACTCAGTGGTGGAAACACTCATTTTCAGTAATTTCCTGTTTTCCACTATCTGTTATTTAATATACATGTGTGTTTGTATATATATGTGCATGTATCCAAATAAGCTGATAGACAAATATACATCATAGTATATGATGAATAAAGAAAAATGGTTGAATAAAGACAATAAAATGGCTAAACTAAGAGTTGCAAACCTCCACAGTGAGTATGTATTTACACACACATTTTTGATTACAGAATAGATTAACGAGAAATTCTTGTCCTTAAAGTACAAACATCCAGGAACACGATTTTCACTGTTAGTGCTGGGTAAAGAGGAACAAGTGAAATCAACTGAGCTGGCAAAATTAATGAAATCTGGAGCCCTGAACAGCCTTTGTGAAAATAAATCTTGCTCACATCTGGAGAATGCACATTTTCAAAGATGTCCTAGAGTTTTGACAGCATGAGCTGCTGTTTGCATGTATTTTTTTCCTCTTTCACGTGGTAAAGGCAGCAATATACATTCAGCAGTAAACTGACACCAAGGTGTTCTCAGGAGTAACAGATCATCTGCCTGCCTATGAAAATAAGCTCAGTTTAAAATGCATCAGGTTTTTTTTCCCAGCAAAGCAAATGATGCTAAGTGATTCAACTCTCACATCCATTTACAGAAACAATTATAAGAGGCAATAGCATATAAATCTCTTAAGCCCCAGTGTATCTTCCAATCCTGATTTGAAAAACTAATGCCTGTCTTGTGAAAATCATGTTTAATAATTCTTCTTCTGGGCAGCGTGCAGGGAAATGAAAGAACTGTAGCTTTAGGCACATTTTGCACAGTGCTGTGTTTGCCTGTGTCCCTGAACAGGAGTTAAAAACTACTGGAAATAAACAGCACATCAGCATTTTCTCCCACTTCAAATTTTACAGCCAGCAGAGGTTTACATTTTATTCAAGCATGTTGTCAGGGGACAGGAGAGGAACAACTGACCTTTGAATCAGTAACAGGAGTTGTGTCAAAACCAGCTAAATATACAAAAGTTAAGCCTGAACCCATCAAATGCAAAGTTTCAGTTAGAAAATCTGTTCTTCAGAAGAAGGTGGGGAAGGTAAGCTATAAATTAAAAGATACTCCATTTCCACTCCTTCCCTCTGGATTCCACAGCTTTTGTTCTACTACAAACACAGCCAATCAGACACTGTGATGAGCACACCACAACTCCCTCCACAGGTCATTTGGGGCTAACAGAGAGAATTTCTGTATTAAAAACCCCTCCTATAACCCCAGCCTTTGAGCCACCACCCCCAGCCTTGTCTGCCACAGCCACTCAGTGAGACCTTCCCTTCCAAAGCACATATGTGGGCAGGTTCTGCAGAGAATCAGTGGAGCTTCCCCAGCTGACAAAGGATGAGGCTTTGGCACCAGGTCTGTGCATCCAGAGTTTCCCCAGAGATTCGCTGCCTTCTGGCTGGGCCACAGCTTCCTGTCACTTGTCTCAGCTTTTGATTTCACTGAAGGTAAACTTGGGTGAATAACTGTTTGTTTTGTGATTTTTGCTTCTTCTTGCAACTTGCCAGAAGGGCTGATGCAGGCATCTGTGACCATGAAATGGCTTTGAAAAAAGGTGTCTTTTCACTTCATAATCCTGCTGAAATAGCACTGGGTTTGCTTCCCATATGCCTGGAGAAAAGTGAGTAGACTCACCAGCACCAGTGCTTGGCAGTGCAATGCTGCTGCTGAAAATTCCATTATCATTTCCCAGGCACTACCTGAAAGCACTTTCTCAGGCTCATTAATAAATAGAGAGCTTACAGACGTTACTGTGTTTCATATGCACACTATAAATGTCATTTAAAAATCACATCAAGGGTGTGGATGAGATTTTCAAGGTGAGATTTAGAACTCTAATGGAAGTGGGAAAAGAATTTAATCAGTCATGGCAAACCTGTCAAACTCCCTATTTCACTGTCTGCCATGTACAAATATGCATAATAACCACTGCTTAATAGATGAACTCTAACATACATTAAAAATCAACTGTTGAAACAGATGCAAAACACACTTAAAGCAAAATTTGCATCAGGATATGCCTCTGAAACTCCCTTATGAGGCTTTTGAAAAGCTTCTATGAAGGACTTTTGCTGCTTTCAGTCCTTCATTTATTCTTAATACTCTGAGAAAAGAAATAATAGATTCATTTCAGCTTCCAGATCCATTACTTCAGGCAACCAGAATTAGTTTAGTCTGTGCTTTTTTCCCAATACTTAATTAAAACTGCTGTAAAGGGAAATATTTTCTCTGCAATATTAATCTTGGTTTATTCCTCCTCTTTTTAAATAGGAATAAACATAATATAAAGGATATGAATAACTAAATGCTGAAGTTAAACCCTGTGCCTGCATGGGGGCTCTCTGGCATCCCACTTCTGGAGTTCCCAATGTCGAGAACCTGAGCCAGGCTTGGCAGGGAGTCAAAGAGCCCCCTCACCAGTTTAGCTTCTTAGTCACCCTCAAACCTCCAGTAACTAACAGGATCAAACTTTCTGTTATGCACTGACCAAACAGAGTTAAAGATTTTTTCTTTACACCACAAAAATTCAGGAAAAAAAAATCCACAACCTAAACAAAGTTGCATCAAAGATTTTCTCAACTAACAGTTCAGCTTCCCTCAGACTGATGAACTATCATTATTTGGGAGCAGTAATTCTGTATTTGCAAAGTTCAACTGAGCAGTCAAGTTAGAATTTAATACCCGGGTTTTGAATTTCATACCACAAACTCTACAGTTTCTCACACCCTCCCTTTTTTATTTAAATCTTTCTTCTCATATATAGCATTGAAATAGTAGTCATTAAGGAGAGGAGGAGATGTGCATCTAAAAGGTCCAACTCCAGATTACAAACGGAAACCCTTTTTAAGGAATTTCCAGTTTTCCCTAAACAGCACTTGCAGCATTCAAAGGTGGAAACAAAGAGTTACTTTTATGGAACTTGGTGCAGAAAAAAAAAAAATCTGAAATCTAAGGCAAAAATAGGAAAGAGCCAATGAGAAACCCCTTTACATACATGGTTGCATATGTGCACTAAAATATTTTCTTATTTGTAGATAGGAAGAAGCATTAAAAAATTAATCAGCAGAAGGGAGCAGTCAGTTGTGTTACATCATTTTCTCTAAGCATGTTAAAGGTTAATAAATTAAAATTTGATATAAAGGCTCATGTTTGTTCAAGGTCAGTGAAAAGGGGAGATTATAAATATCCACAAAATCACCAGTGGATGACAGAGCAATTTGCTGAATCCACCAATTACATCCATGTCTGCAGGCACAAGAAACATATTTTGTGGGTCTCCTTTTTCCTCTCCAGAGACATGGGGCCAACCAAGCATTTCCCAGTATTTTAGGGTTTTCCACTGCTTTTACAAAGAGCTCCAGAAATTTCTACAGCTCTGCACAGAAGTAGAGCCTTGGCATCTTTACATCTCTTGTAGAAATAACATCAGTGACAAACAGTCTTGGGGTAGGGAAGGCTATAAAGGATGGAAGGCTGGCAAGGTCCAATCCTGCCCTAAATTGCCATAGTCCTCAAAGCCAATCAGATGCTGAGCTACTGCTCAGACAGTACAAACAGCACAAGTTTCCAGATGTATTTACACCTTGCTGCTTAATGGCTTATCAGGGCTGCCTTGAGCCCACCTGGAAGAGACCTGAGCTGTTCCTCCCACAGCAAACTCCACCTGAACACCACCACCCCCTCCTATTCAGCACCCAGTTGTACCTCCGGACTCTGGTTTCCTTTGGCAGGATAACAGTCCTGGCCTTGATGGATTCTGTTTGTTACATTTACTTTTCCCTGCCTTAGGAGGGCACAGGTAACTCCATGCTCCCTTTAAAACATTTATCAGCTCTGTCTTGGGACAGAGAGACAAAAGCCAGGTGCACTCTGGTCACAGCAGTGTTGGAGCCTGTTGGTTACTGCACTATCAGCAGGAGAACCACTCTAGAGTGTGAAGTTTCCAGAGCTAAGGAGGATATAAACACAGTTAAAGCAATAGCTGCACTTTGTGTTCATTTTATTTTGACAGCTGTGCTTCAGCTGTGATTATACTCTATTCTGTACCAGGAAATGCCCTGTCTGCCTTCTAATGAACTCTTCATCATCAAAAACCTCAATATAAGACCCAGCAATTAAATATTTGGAAAGAAATGGACTGAGACCACAACATCACAGACATGCTCTAAAAATACAGAGATTAGTGAAGTGTTAATCATCCCCTGCAGTGTTTTTCAGTGACTAACTAGACAGAAAGAAATCACAGTATTTGGGTTAAAACCAAAGGAGCCCAGAAGATGCTCATCAGCACAGCTCTCATGCACTTGGCTGGAAACACAGGCCATAGAGGATAAGCAGTAAAAGTACACAACCCTTCCCCTCAACAAATAATCATCATCATTCACCCAAAATGTTATTTCCACACTGAAATCCTGACCTCCAGCTCCAGTTTGACTGATGGTGCTGGCAAAGGGGGCAGCTGATAAATTGAGCCATCACAATGTTCCCAGCATAGAGATAATTCTCAGAGCTGGTCGATCTGCTACAGCAACTGTCACATCTCACCAGCTCCAGGGGCAGGAGTCACACAGAAAGCAGGGGCTGCAGGCAAGGTCCCCTAGGATCTGAGACTGAAGTGTCTTGCTCCGCTGACAGTGGACTAAGGGGTTTGGAGAACCAAAGCTGTGAGAATAAACAGAGCCAGGATGCAATGCATGAAGTTTAAGAATGGTCCAGATGTTCAGGTGTTAGTTGTGGCAGTGGGGACAGGTCATTGTGGGGTGTCATTCCTACACTCCTGGGCCAGATTCAGCTGTTAGAAGGGTACCACTGTGTGCCATGGAAAGCTTTACACGCAGGTCCTTTGCCCCTCTAAACAAGAGTCCCCACCTCAGCAGCTGTGAAGCAGCCACTACACAAACAACAAGCTCGGGTGGTTGGCATGAGAAGGGTCCTTGGACAGCACCCACCTCTCTGCCAATGTCTCCTGCAGTGTGGGCATGCTCAGGGATTAAAATCTCTGACATGAGCATTACAGCCTACTGTCCCCAGCCCAAGAGGCAAATAAACCCTTTTTGAAATAAATTTCAATTAACCAGGCTTTCCTATTGTTAAAGATCAAGGAAAAGCCCTGGAGAACCCCATTAACATGCAAATGAGTAGGTGCACAAACTGGCTCCTATGTGAGCCAGTATCAGCAGAAACACAATTAATTCTAAATACAGATACATCCAATGAGATTAACATTGGACAGCTTTGTAACAGACTCTCATAACTTGCTCATTTATACCCACTGCTCCCCCTGAGCCTCCCAAGAGGCAGAAAAGCCTCCCTGCATCTTTGCTGCCAAAAATGTGAAATCTATGTGGGTAAATATCACCAGATCTCTCCCTGGAAATCCCAAAAAGAAACAGTTCTGCCACCTGCACCAAGGTGCAGCTTAAGGACTGGACTGCACAAATGGGGTCGAGCCCACCCAGCCCTGGCATGGTGAGTTCTACCCCAGGGCTCTGCCTCTGTGAGGATTTCCTGCTCAGTTTAGTTGTCTTGCCATGAAAAAGCCACTGCAGTGCACTCTGCTTTGCACCAACAGCTCCACTCCCCTGACACCTGAGCTGACATTGTTTTTGTGACCTTTTCTGAAGACCTGTGGACAAAATTCCCATCAAGCCCAAAGCCTTCCCAGACAGCACAGGATTTGAGAGTTAGGAACTCCACTGCGACTCCAGGAGTAATTTTCTTTTCCATTTTGCAGTAATACATCTGGTCTGACCCTTGTTTTTCTCATTGGCTTTCAACAAGTTATTTAACCTAGCAATTTCTTGAGGCACTAACACTTTCCTTCCTGAAAGGACAATTTTGATAATTTCTAATTCAATATTTGCAAAATGCTTTCTAGACTTTTATTATAATTATTCCTTTACTGAATGCAAAACTTAATCCAAGTCCTTTATCGCGTTTTGCCAGAACAGCATCCCCAGGCCCCCACCCCTCCACTTTTTACAGCCAAATTACCACGAAACACATTTCATTAGAAATCAGTGAGGTCTTTAAAAAAATTTCTGTTGCTCATGATTGTTTGCCTCCCACCTTTCCACCATGCTGTGAGATCGTCTTTTTTTTTTTTCCATACTAACTCTATTCCAAAAAGTGCATAGAGTTTAAACACTCTACAACTTTCTCAAAGTATATTTAAAAATACATTTTTCATGAGTTTTGACTCCTGTAACTGAGTTACAGGAGTCATGCTTTTTCAGCCAGGAAAAGTGTTATGCTGTTGAATGTGAGCCACACAGAATAAGTTTAAGATACTGAATAGCATAGTATAGACTAAACATCTTATTAAAACACAAATACTGCATCAACTGAAACAAATAAAGGAAAGAGCAGCATAAATCAAATTACAAAATCAGTGCAAAGTCTCAGTCTCTATTTTCTGAGCTCGGAAATTATGTTAAGTTTTCATTCCTTTCCCCCCTTTCTTTCAGGCACTTTAACAGAGATCTGAAATTTGCCACCCAGCAGTTCCAGAACGTGGTACAGAGCTCCAATATTGAGATTATGTTGGCTCTGTAGAGCTCAGAGAGCTGTACAGCCAGAGGACAGAGTGCTAACACTGTTAGCAGGCCTGGCTAAGGTAATTGTAGTCTGTCATTCCAGCAGATAATGTGTCTCCTACATCCACCACAAAACCCATGTGATGCCAGTACAAGCAAGAGAAAATTGATCAAAATATGTTGTTCATTTGCAAATGAGCCTCCCAGAAATGGTTTGTGCCCCTTGGTGGGCAGATGCCCACTGAGGACACTGCTCACTGAATCCAGGATGATCTTAAACTGGAGAGAATTCTGCTGGTTTTATACCCTCGAGACAGACTGGGGGGAGTCTCCTGACAGTAATGATGTCCCTGCCAAAGACCTGCAGAAAAAAGTTCTGGTGGCCTCACAAACCCTCAGAGCAGTTTAACAAGGCAAAGCTTTCCACCTCAATAATGAGGTTTTACCTTCCCAGAGATATGGGAAAATAAAAGAAACTGCTGCTCTTTACATACGACAACATAAACCAGCAATCAGTTCTCCCAGTTTACTCCACCAGCTTGATTTAGGTTTTTTGACTGCAGACTGAAAAGCAAAAGGGATAAAGGGATAGAAGTCACCCTGTGGAGTTACATCCCCAGATGCAATTTTGTCAGCACCAATGTGCCAATACTGCTGGGCCAGCAAAGGGCTGCACATTCAGCAGATGTAAGGAAATAGGAATAATCAATCTTTATTCAAAGGGGTTGCTCTGTAAAGACTTTGCACTGCTTCTGGAGGAATTCTACATTGAAATTACTCCCCTGAACAAATAAATGTACAACAAAAACTGACCGATGCAAAAGGCAGAACAACCTCTGAACAACAATTGGGTGCAAATGTTTTAGCTCAGGAAGAACTCGCAGCAATAAAGCACCAGTGTAAATTAATTGCAGACTTCTAAGAGATCACGCAACAGTAGAGGCAAGTCTAACCCTCACACCTCCTGGGAATTCTGATTCGGCAGCAACTTCTCAGGCTGTTCAACCGTGACAGAAAGTGGTGCCTCAGCCCATGCTAATATCCCACTTGCAATATTTAAGAAGTGTTATGCTACAAGCCAGGAGAGATGTCAAAATATTGTGATGTCCAAATATGTTATTACCTAAACAGAAGGTCTTCATGGGGCAATTTGAAGAGCAATGCTTTCCAAGAATGGAGTTCTATGGCTGCATGAACCAAACAGCCCCAAATTGTCACGTTTGCTTTGAGCAGCTTTTTAACCACTGCAGTGTGTAGGGACAGAAATGGGCAAGCCCAATAACCCTAAATCTTGATCAAGACTAAAATAAGTCCTTTTAGTTTGCCATCATTAATGCGCATGACATAAATTGAGTGGAATTTTCTGCTAATTGTCTTGATTCCTGAGCTTAGACTGCAAAGCATAAAATGATAACTGTGGGTGATTCTAATGTGCTGGAGTCATTAGCCATAAGCTGAACTTAATATTTAATACACTCACAGCTGTAAGAATCTCTCAGCATGTCCACACAGCTGCTCTCTCCACTTCACTGCAGTGTCAGGTCCCCCAGTTGTCCAGCTTGCATGTAAACATGTGCATATGCTCCAGCCTGGAACAACTGTCATCATTTCCTCCATAAATAAATTTGAATGCACATGACAGGCTCTCCCACGAGGCAGGATGGGAGAATGCCATGACAGATTTTGGAGGTTTGGGGGTTTTACTGTGTTTGGGTGTTTGAGTTTGTTTTTGTTGGATTTTTGTTTCTTTTTTTTTTCTTTTACCTCAAATAATTCCCCAAGGACTATCCCACTTAATGTGAAATCCAAAGTCTGCCTACACAAACTATTTCAGGAGTTACTTCAGGGCTTTGTTATCCATCTCCACCCCAACTCCTATGGATTCTGCAGGCATAGGATCACAGGTTGATGCCTAACAGCACCTGAGCAGGCACATTAATCAGAGGTTTGGATAAGCTCTGGTATCCTACACAGTGGGAAATGCAACAGGAGAGCCACAGGTAGGTTGGAATTCTGCACTCCAGTAACACTCCTGCATCCAATAGGAGGAGCCTGTGCTTTGGGAATTGCAACTCCCTGCTGGACAGAGGGATAGCACACTTGAGGCCTATTTCCAGAATTTAAGAGGCACATCAATCCTGAGCTGCCCCACTGCACAAGGATGTATTTCTATCCCAGTGCTGAAGGTCTCAGAATAATGGTCCATTACGGAGATACTTTGAGGGAATTACTCACAACGTGCTCCAGGAGGGGAGTGGTCCTGAGAGCTGGGCCAGGCACAGAACTGATGGCTTGGGGTCAGTGAGGGGGTGTATGTGTACACTTTTATTCTGCTGATTGAAATAGAGACAAGAAAAGGTCTTACTTCAGATTTTTGGTACATAAAATATAAGACAGAAAAAATCCTAGCTGGGAATTTCAATATCTAAACACTACAAAGCTACAGCTACTACAGCTGAAAATTACGTTTCTACAAAATACTTTTATAGGCTCACTCTGAAGTCTCAGTTTTACTTTCATTACCTTCTAATCTTCATTTTACTATGTATATATATTATTTAACTGGTAATTTGCACTTATGCCCTAAAAACTGTTTGTGAAGGGATTTTAAATTGTTTTATACACTATTTAACTATTATAAAACCTCAAAACAATCCAAAGGATAAAAAGTGTTCAGGGTTTGCTTTTTTATTGTGGTTTGGGGGGTTGGGTTTCTTTGTGGGTGTGTTTGGGTTTTGAGGGATGTAGGGAGGGTTTTTTGTTGTTTGCTTACTTGTTTTGTGGGGGTTTTTTTCTTTTCAGTGTTGGCAGGAAGTGCAGTATAAACATTCATCTATATCAGATTCATAATTATGTATTCAGGTGGAATTTCAGATAGCTTTGAATCAGCAGAGCTGGCAGTATTTTGTAGTCAGATATTCTTCATACACATATAATGATTGCTCACAACACAAAAGAAAGATAGTTTAATGCTTTGGGGGTATTTTACAAGCAAGAGATATCCTTGCCCTCTGCACAAATGATTTCTATGCAACGAGCTGTTCTTATTGATTATGATGAGGCCAACATGAAGGCAGCAAAGGGATGCCCTCCCTCCCCAGAGGTGGGAGCATGTCAGAGTGATCATGCTGAGACACACACTGGGGTTTCAAGCTGCTTGACCCAAACTTCAGGACTTTAAGCCTGTAACACACACAGAGATTTCAATGCCAGTATCCCCCCACCTGTAACCTACTAACTTACCTATAACCTGTACCCTAACCTACCTCTAGCCTCTGTATTTGTTACAGTGTGAGACCAGGCTGAGGTACCAGACACCTGCTTCTATCTTCATCCCTAGGGAAGGCAAGGAGATGCCTGCCATGCTCAAAGCAAAGCACTGATAACTATGAGTTGATTGCCCTCATGGAAGGCTTTGTCTGTTCACTCATTTGGATTCATATTACAGAAAATATTGCTGCAAGCAATTTCAGCATCCCTGCAGAGCCTGCTTTGCCCTGACTCTACAAAGCAGGAAAACAAACACATCATTCCTGTTTATCAGCCAGAACACTGCAACAGGCTGCATCACTTTTTTGGGCCAGACTTTCATTTATTTAATTTGTCATCACTCTTTTGAGTTCAACAAACCCATGTTAAGATACATCTCAATGATCTAGTCAAGCCTTCAATAGTCCTGAAAGCAGAAACAGGTCACACACACCTTCCCACCACAGCAACCAAATGCTTAGATTTCAAAAGAATGGAGCCACAATAGGACAGAAAGAAACAAATAAGCTTCATTGTGGAGAAAGAACTGACAGGATGAAAGCACTTTCCAGCACATGCAATTTTGATATCACAATATGTACACTTTGCCAGGGTTACAGCAAAATTCTGGCTTTTCAGTTAGAAATGGGTAGTCTGAGAACCTCTGAAAAGCAGCAACCACTGGAGCATCCAGCTGCAAGCAGTTACCCTCTACAAACTCTACAAGAGAGGGGAGATGGAAGTCACCCTTCATTCATTCAACCTCCCTCTTCTCCATGGGAGCTCAAGCACTCAGGAAAACAAGATGAGAAGAAATTTCCAGGTCACAACAGTTAAATTGCTGCAAAACAAAGTGCAGAGCATAAACTTTCAGTCCAAGAAATACAAAGTTTGAAACTGAAAGGAGAATACACAACAAATAATAATGAAATAAGTTATTTGTCAGAGATAAAGGAGTAGACCACAGACTGTCTGTGGTTTAAAAGCTTGGGAAGGAGGTCTCTGCTGAGAGCTTGTAGAAATGCATCTGAAATGCAAAACTCCAGGTAAATGCAAAGAAAAGGGAAGATCTCATTAGCTACAAGGATCATGCCCTGCTGAGTATACCTGCACTTGTAAAAATTACCTTTGGTAGAAGTAATATCAGAGTTGGAATGACTCAGGTTTTCATTACACAGGAGCTTTGCTGTGCTATTACAGGCAATATAAAGGCCTTAAAAGGAGTAAGGAATTGTGCCATACTTTGGAGAATCTCATCCAGATTTGCTCTGCCCCAATTAGGGGAGAAAATCCCCTGAATTATAACTAAGAGGTATTCCAGAATACACAGGATACCTTCATTACATGAACCAGCCAACTCCACAACTAGGCAGGAAATGTATTTGGGGCATTTATTACATCAATATTATAGTATGATTTTAGCAGGGACACAAGACATGCCTTTGGAATAGTCTTCAGGAACATCAGGCTTTTTTGGGTGTCCCATAAAATATTATTATCACCACAACAGGAAGACAATCCATTAGTTCCCAGAAAACCTCTGCAAGTTCCAAGACCTGGGTTTGATTCCCAGTTGTGCTCAGGTTTCCTCCAAAGCTCTCAGAAATTCCTTCCATGTCTGCGCTGCAGCCTCCCATCTGTGAAGATCGTTTACCCTGCATCAGAATTGGGGTCTATAAAAGGATGCATTCTTTGTGTAAGCACTTCTATTCTTCCCTTATGGAAGAGGAATGCCTTGTGCCAGGCACTGCAGGTTGCTGATGATCTGGCATTCTCACTGTGATTCCTAAAAGGCATCTCATTAGTTGTGTTTGGTGGCAGCAAACTCACCCAGGGACTCCTATACTTGTAGAAAACATGTATTGAAATTTCCTTTCTCTTTTTCTTTTAGTCTGGGTGTTCCTGATCTAATGAAACAGCAACACAGCATCTGATTGATGATGTAATATTTAATTGCATCATTACAGTTTCAGTTACAGCTGTAACAGCATTGAAAGTTCCTGGGTTAGGTAAAGCTCCCTCTGAGGGAACGTTTGAAAAATGTACCCCTCACAGAAAGCATAAGAACGCTTTGCTTCAGTGTAATTATTTTGTGTATGTGGTATATTGAGCTCTGGTTGGGGAACCATAAAAATTACAGAGATAAGAAACAGGCTGTCAACTCAATGGAAACATATCTCTGGTGATTATTTACTGAAATGGTAGTCAGACACTTGACAATACTGCTTCAGAAGAAAATGTGCCTGTAACAGTGAGGAACATGTTTTTCAGGTGTTGCAATCCCATTAATGAGCAATCCTGGGGTTCCCAGAGCTACCTGTGGAGGGGTGGGGACCCCAAGAGCTGTGCTCCAGGCCACTGCCTGTCTCCTGGAGATGCTGAGAGAGAAGCTGCCAGTAATCAGTGTTTGAGGTAGAACATTAATCAGAAAGCCACCTCCAGGGGCAGAAGCTCCTTGTTCAGCGGACTGGGAGAGGGAATGGTTCTGAACTCGCCTTTGCTGAAACTGCTTTCAAATAAAGCACTACAACAGGTAACATTTAACTTATTAAAAACAAGAGGTAGACTATTCATTTCTAAATTACATATGACCTGAGTCTTAAACTCTCAGCACCTGCCCATCAAATTAAGATTTCAGCCCTTGTACATAATTTAACATAATTACAGTAAAGATATCTAAATGCAAATTGATTTCATCAAACAATGAATACTTCAAGAAGGTTAAGCCTCATATTTCTGAAATGAGTTCTCATTTTAAATGTTTCTGGAGACCTTAAGGCTAATCTTCAGCATTACCAAGTATCCATGAGCAGTCAGAAGAGCTAAAGGTGTATTCAGGAGGTCTTGGAAAAATCTGGACATCCAAAATATTAACACATGTTGGTGAACACTCAAAAGCCTTACTCTAATTAAACCTTAGCTCCTAATCAGAGGCAGATGAAAGTGGCTGTGCAGAAGAGGCAGAGAGGGGTGTGAAGGCTCACCCAGAGCCAGGCACCACCAGTCTCTTGCTGCCTCATCAACAGCCTGCAATTCTCAGCCTTTCTGAGACAGGGACCACTGACAGAGCATCACATTCTCAAGGTCAGGTTAGAAAGGCTATCAAGGAAGTAGGTTGTTTCTTCAGTAAGAGCCTGGCATGTCCAACCAGGATTTGGGACCTAGTTTCTCTTTGGGACTAGCCTTGCTGTTGCCTGGTGATTTAATCCAGCAGGATGTTGCCAGCACGTGCCTTCAAACTGGTGCCATAACCTTCCCCTACAGTCCTTCCAACAGTGACATTTGAGATGAGTTGTGATTACTGCACTGCCACTGCAATCAACAGGGTATTACTGATTTCTATTAATATAATGGACTCCAAAGAACACAGATTTTTTTTTTTTCTTTTTTCATGGCAATGTGACATGTTCTGCTTCTGTCTTTGGAGGATGCACCAAGTAAGCAGACACTGCATCACTCCAAACTTTTGTCCTTCCTGGCAAGATCCCATTTGAGACAGTAAGCCAGGGAAATGTCCTTGAGGAGTCCAGGTGTAATCTCTGCACAAGCACAGAAGAAACATCGAAGGACAGAAGCCCTTAGAAACTGCAGGAGAGTTAGTGATTGCTCAGTGGTGTAGAAAAGAAATAATTAGCCCTGCCAGAGATTTCTGAGGAAATCCTGTCGTCTTATGGGACCTATTTTACATCCTGCCTGCTAAAAGGATTATATCATCTATCAGAGGTGGCTGCACTACAAACTTCCTTTTATCATACACACCCCAAAGACCAGGTGAGAGGTTTAATAAAACACTAAATGGAACCAAATGCCAAAGAAATGGAGCTATAATTACCTCTGAAGATTTTTTCCCTGCCTAGCAGGCAGCATTTTCATTACACAGTCTTTATATTTTGAAGGCACCTGAGTTCTTCCTTGAATAATGACAGATAAAACAAACCAAAAAAAATCCCAGGGCAAGACAAAGCTTTCTCACCAAATCCTGTTTGCTTGTTACCCCAAAACAGTGGGATTGAGAGGAAATAGGAAAAAATCTTAGTGTGAAAAACAGGTTGCTTTCCCTCCCTCATGGTGAGGGTAGACCAGATCTTTACTTGGAGAAAATTGGCATAATTTCTTTCTAGTCAACCAATTAAAACAGGAGAGCTCCAGAGTCCCTGAGGCTCTGATTATTTCATACTGTGCTACTGCAGACATTTTAGTCACCATGGGGTAAAGTTACCATGATGCATGTCCTTGAGGATATATTAATAGTGAAACACTAGTACTACAATTTAATAGGATTAGCTGAAATTGCTGTAATACATTTTACAGATGGGGAAACTGGGACACAGGCAGACTTAATTTTAAGCAACTAAATCCATATTTTGGCACCAAAGCAACCTGATTCTCAGTGGTGCAGAACACTTAACTCCCACGCTGCAAGGGGCTACAGGTTCCCAGTGCATTTTTCCTGGAGGCAGCACCACACCTCTTTGTGGCTCCTACACACTCCTGAGAGTAAATCAACACTTGCAGGGTATGTCACCACCAGAGCCCAGACCTGTGTGATCACAAAACATTCCCACTAAGGTAATGGACCTGCCTGGCAAGAAATTCCTACAATTGCTTTATATACCACACCTTCTCTGTCTCTCCCTTGGTATTGCCTTTCCCCCTCCTCTCCCTGACCTGTACTAGACTATCTTTCTCCCCCCCAGCCTTCAGAATCCAGGGACAAATACTTTCCTCCTCTAAATTGTTTTTGCTCCATTGGAGCCAGTGTTGCTCCAGTGTAAAATTTGGCTCCCTGCTGGCAAATGCTGTTCTTATTTGTTTTTCCCCTTGTTCAAGTAATTTCTTTTCCCTAATTTCTTTACTTTTATTCACTGGTGTTCAGGGAGGAGAGCAGCACCAATTCTCAACCTTGCTAGCAGAGTTCTAAACTGTTGTATTAAAAAAAAAAAGTCAAAAGAACACCACAGCCCAGTTTCCACAGCTCCAACCCAAAAGCAAGGCAAGTTTTTTCAGTACAATACTGCAAAGCTTACTGTCCCCATTACATTATTCACTGTTACATTTCTAGTACCTTAAGCTGTCACAATTTGTGCTGGTCCTTTTTGCATTGTATTTTTTATTGCATTCTTATTCAGCAAACTCTGAAAATGATCCCTGGCTGTCCTCTCTCTGTGCAAGCTCCAGGAGAGCTCACAAAACTCTGCAAGACACACTACAGCACCTCCATTATCATCTGGCTCCTCCTGGTGTCTTGGCTGAACACTCAGACCTCCCTTCTCCCCATTTCAGTAGCCAAACTACCATCTTGCTTTCCATCTACCACAGGCATTAAAACCAATTTATTCTGCTGCAAAGCATCCCTGTCACCCACCAGACCTAATTTGCCTCCTGTAGGCCCATAAACTGGAAAGGAGAGTGTTGCACCTCCCCTGGGTTAGCAGCCTCCAAGCTGTGGATCCATCACCTCTCACAGAACCTGACAGCTCCAGTCAAGGAAGAGTTCCTCACCTCCTGATGACCTCCTTCCCTGTCCTCCAGCTGGGACCCTGCTGACCTCTGTCAGTAACCAGCTCCTGTGACCAGGCTGACGTACCAACAGAATAAAAACTCCAGTTCCACTCCTACTGCTTTTTGTCCAAGGTTGTTGCTAAACTGAATGCCTGATGCAAGAAATTAAAATCTAGCCTTTTGCTTCCACAGGGTTAACCAGAATGGACTTTGACAGCTCCTCCACTTTAGAAGCTTTATATCCCAGCTGGTTAACAAATGTAGTAAATAAGCTTACAATTGCACTTTTTCTTGTTGCTGTCAACTCTCAGCTCCCTCAAGATGAAGAGGCAGGAGGTTAATTGTACGTGCATTGCTTGTTGGTTCCACTGCCCTGCCCAGGGTTGGGGGGAAAGAGGAGAGGGTGCTGGGGCCAGGTCCAGCTTTTGCCAACTGACTCCCCTGCCCAGTGAAAAACCTGGGAGAACAGAGCCCAGCACTGCTCTGCCCACACAGGGCAGCCCAGGGCCCCAGAGCTGCCCCAGCCAGATGGTCCCTCCTCTGTAGATGGTTCCTCACATCCAGCTCCAGGCTGCTCAAACCCAACGCCAGCTCTGCATTCTCAGCAACCCAACCCCGGTGTTTAAGTGTATTTATAGTCATGAATACTACACATTACATAAACACACACTCTCCTGTCAAGCAGTTAGAGCTCATCCTCCCACAGAACTGCAGTGGTGGTTCTGGCAAATGTGTATAAAGCTAAGTGATATTATTTATACGTGTGTGGTAAGTATAGAGAAAGGGGTAAGTGGGATCCATCCTTGCAAGTGGCAATTAATAAAATTATCACAGATAACCTGCCCAATGATGAAAGAAAACAAACATTGCCAGTTCAACAGTGATTTAAGCACTCTGCCTTGCATGGAAAAGAGGAAGGAGTAAGGAGCTACTCCAGCACACATATCCCCAGTGCAGGGACCAGCAGCTCCCTGGGAGCATTGCCTTTGAAAAGGTGGAGAGAACAGATGTCCAAGGCCACAGTCCCAAAATCAAAACCACGAGGAGCTTCAGTGGACGAAGGGATTTGACATCACCTCAGTACAGTGTAGTCTCCTCCCAACCCCTCATAGTGACCAACATGCCAGCCAAATATGATTAACAAAGAACAGGCTTAAAAGTGCCTGAATTTAGCAATTTGGAAAAATCAGAAATTCAGCATTTGGAAAATTCCCAGCAGCCAGCTCTAATCAAAAGAATTGATGACATCCAGTGCACCCAGCAGCACAGTGACACATTAGCCACCCTGTGAGGGCACAGCCATGCCCAGGTGCCCCAGGAAAGGTCATTACTTTCTTTGGGTCAGCCCTGCCCAGCTCTGCAGTGCACTGTGGTCTTTGCACCTGGAAGGTCTGCATTCTTACCACAGCAGCTTCACTATCATCTGCCCCCTTCCTGGTGTTCCAGCAGCCTCCAAGCTGTGGCTCCAACACCTCTCACAGCACTCAAACTCAGACTGGTTGCCCATATAATCATTATCAGCACATTACACACAAAAGTTTGCTCAGGAGTACCATGGGGTTTCATGAGGTGATGCCAGGTTGGAGAGGTTTATTTTTCTTCGTGCTACTGCAGCACAACAGGGAAAACCAGATGCCACACAAAGAAGAGAGACCTCTGACACCAACTTCTGGGACTGCTGGAGTTGGAGGGAAATTACAGCCTTTTGTGTGCTCAGGGTTCCTAATCCAGAGTTCATCATTCCTTCTCCATTCATAGCAGACTTCTGAACAAAAACTGAGATTTAATCCTACATGTGTTGATTAATCAAGATTAAAAACTCCACTACAACAGACAGAGCATTCTTGAAGTGCACAATTAATACCTTTTACACAAACATGGCCTATGTTCCTTTAGCAAGGGCTCTTCTGGTTTCACCTACACCACCTCTCTCACCTGCCACAGCAAGAGTTTCTTAAGTCCACAGTCCAGGACTGTAAGAGAGACAGCCCATGGAGTTTTGGAAAAGTGCTGCTCCAACAAAGGACTCCTCAGCATTGCTGTCCAGGGGATTTGCAGTAAATTGGCACTTGGGCATGGGATTTTTAATTCTAAATTTGTACCAACAATAGCAGAGTCATTAAAAAGTATGTAGGGATGTTCAGCATATTAGAAGGCTGGGCTAGATGAACTTTCCCTTACCCTTAAAAGACAATTCCCTATTCCAGCACAAAGTGCTGCATTGTCTATTACCCATCACATCTCACTATTCCATCTACTTAAAGAAATCTCTGATTACTTATATATGTGAAGTAGGTTCTTTACCTCTTTAAATTACAGAAAATGTGTATCATCAAATAACAAAGAAGCCAATCTATAATGAAACTGCCTACAGAGAAGTCCTTATGTACTCTTAGAATGAAATCTGAACTTCAGACACCAGAATAAGAAGACATTATTTAAAAACTAACTAGCAGAAACAAGGAAAAACAGAGAATGATACACAAGACTACAAGGTTTAAGTTTCCATTTTATCATTAGCACTTTAACCAGAAAAATATTCAAATTTTACGAAAAAACAACTTTGACTTCACCAGCAATGTTATTTGGCAATTTAAATTGTTCCTTTCAGCTTTGGAAAGAAATTGCAGAGTTTGGTCAACTTCTGAATCTGAATTGAAATACACCCATTAGGACTGGAACCTGCTCCAACCTCCTCAACAGCCCAAACCCTTTTTGCACCACTGCTGCAAAGCAAACAGCACTGCACTGTTAGCACAAATCCAAGAGCAGCTCAATTCTCATGGAAGAACAAATCTCTCAGAACTCTCAGAAACAGAACATGTGGACCCTGAGTGGTACAGCATTATCCAGCCTTGAGCTTTGCCACTGATCCCATTCACTGCTGAGGAGATGTTTTGTTTTAAACACAGCAGTGGTTGCACTGTCCTTAACCCCACAAACACATGCTGACAATTCAGCTCTTGCCCAAGTGCTTTGCTGAAAGAGGCAACACACAAGTAAATTAGTTTGCAGTTTTTCGTATGAAAAGCTGTTAAGTTTCCCAAATGATGTGAAGCCTTACTAGAAACACACTCAACACAGAGGGGAAAAAACTGCAGAACAAGAGCACTTCATTTACCAGCATCTACACACAAAGAACACAGGGCTGTCATCCCCTCCCAGAACTGCTGTGCTTGTGTTTTGGTTTTGAAGCACAAGTCACTATTGTTTTAGAAAAGCATATACACAGCAAGAGATCATTGTAACAGCAGGGTTTGAGAAGCCACACCACTCATGGACTGTGGGGTATGTGTGTGCTGGGAGTCAGCTTGGAGCCCACTGAAGCTGCTGGAATTCTCCACAATGACAGACAGCTCAGATAGTCTTTTTCAAAACTGCCAGTTTTCATCCCCCAGACTGATGCTCGGCCCTGAGCCCTGGGCTCTCCTGAAGAAGGCTGCTGGTGTTTAATCAAAGTGGTTCCTATTAGCTTGAGTGGAGTGCTGGTACTGTTATCAGAAGGGCTGAGGCTCAAGGGCTGCTGCTTTACAGAGCCTCACGTTGTGCTTGTTATTACCCAGATCTGCTTAAAAAGAAACCCACCAAAAACCCCCAGTGCTTTACAGGAGTCAGTGCTTTCCTCCCTGACTGAAGAAGTGCAGCTCAATCCTATCCCTTCCCTGGAGAAGCACAAAAACCTTTTTGAAATTAAAGTGCAAACTGGAAAAGTTGGTTGAAGGCCAACACACAGGCCTGTGGGAGAGTGTTCCTGAGTTTTGGTTCTCTAATCTACTGGAAACAGTGATACTGAATTTAGGGTTGTATTGCAATTCCTAATTTGCTAAAACGATGGGGAGAACAGTTCTTGATTGTTTCATGCACTCAGTCATTTCTCAGCACATTATCAATGAGCAAGTGCCATCACACATAAATGCCTTCTTCCCTTCCTCATCCCCACTGTATTCCATGTGCTTTCAGTTCATTATTACAGGGTCAGAGACCTCCGCCCCCCACAATCACCTTTTATGAAGCACCTAAAGCATTTTTCTCCTCTAGGATTCAAACTAGGTGTCACTCATTTATTCACCTCCATGGCAAAATTCTCCATTTCATTTGGTTTTGCAAAGAAGAAAGTCTTCATTCTACAATGGACCTTGATTTTTCAGTGCATCTAATTCAGCAAATGTTTTAGTAGAAAAGGATAGGAAAAAACCCTATTGGTTTGATAGCTGAATCAGGGACTTAATTAATAAAATATCACAGAATTTTTGACTTTGGAAGGGATCTCCAGAGGTCACCTTGTCCAACAGCTCTGCTCAACCTGAGGCACCTAAAGCAAGCACCAGATCATGTTCAGAGAGCTGGGAATATCTCTAAGGTTCCTATTAAGAACTGTTTAAAATTGTCTACTCTTAAGGGTGAGCAATTCATATCAGATTGGCACAGACCTTGCTAGGTCATCTTTTATCTTCTCTCATACAAGAAAAGTAGTTTGAAAGTTAACACTAAAACTTCATTGGCAGTGATTCCCTTCTAGGAGTACAGTGCGAGCACCTAAAACTCCATCAAATAAGTGAAACATGGCACAAGCTACATATCTGAATGCACTGGGAAAACTCCAAATACTTTAAACAAGCCTACTTCAGAATGAACACTGCCTGGGGATGTTTGCATCACACCACTCTCTGGTTCTGAAGTTTGGTTTTTATGGATTTTTCATCGCTTGCCTCGGCCTTGAGAGCCTTTAAAGGAACTTGGCAAAAACTGAATTTTAAATGCCTTTGTGATTCTTCTCTTTAAAACTTCTAAAAATCAAATCTCCTTAATCCTGGAACAGATTTATGTATAATTTATGTGTACAAACTCCAGTCACAGACAGTGACTTCTGTGCTCAAGGCCAGAGGAGTAACAGCATAACTTTCATGTGTAATCTATAGACAGAGCACCACTGAAGAAACCAAGGCTGGTGCCATCAGCCAGAGCAGCTGTACAGAGAATAGAACACACAGCACCGCTGTAGCCCCCAGAGCTGCCCCCAGTGTGACACTGGGAACTGTGTAGGGTGGTTTGCAGTGTGACAGACACTAAGAATCAAGGGCTTTGTAGATCTGTACTCTGCAGCAAAACATAAGCCACAGGATCCCCTCATATCTCACCTGCTGTTACCATGTCTTTAACAAGACTTCAAAGTTTCCCCTTTGATTAAAAAAATCCTTCAGAATGGCAAATTGCAGGCTGCAAGCTGGATGCAAACAATGGAGCAATTAATTTACATTTAACAAGGGAGAATCCATAGCACTGACATCATTCCTTTTGAATCTCAAACACCATTTGGGGTGCTCACCAATTCTAGTTATCACTGTGGCACTAAAAATAGACCAACTCATACATTTGCACAGCGATATCTCAGAAGACATATACATTTCATTAAGTTCCGCTTCTAATAATATGACTAAGAGCTGAAAAGTCTCTCAGACAGTGAAACTTGGCTGGGTTAGAAACACAAAGAATGGAAAAGATTAAATTGTACACAATTTTCAGTTATTTTAAAAAAAATGAATCAAGGCATAAATAGAAATACAATTAAAATAATAATGTGCCATGTGTATCTCAAGGAATTCCAGCACAATACTTTGAAACATTATCACAAAATGGCCTGCAGGGATTAAGGGGCACAATTTAAGTATTCAAAAGGAAGGAGGAAACATCCTATGGTCCAGGGACCTCATTTGCAAGATACCCACTCACCACTGCAAAGAGATCCCAGCAGGTCATGTATAACCGGACACAAGGAGAGAGTTCTGCTGTCAGTTCACTAAAGCCTCTTCTGCAGCATTTACCAACTCCTTTCCCAGGCCTCAGGAGCACTCAGTGCTCTGCAGGCACATAAGCACAAGAGCAGCAAAACAACTTAAACTTGCAAGGGCACATTAAAGCAGAGCTCAAAAACTGTTAGCCGAAAATCGGGATTTATGGCCACACACAAAGGCCATAAATTAACCTGGAGTGCACTATCCAAAGGAGACACTTGATGGAATTTATAAAGTATGGAAAATCATCAATCGTGCATGTGCCAGTGCCTGCCTCTATAAAAGCAGCAGGCCCTTTCTGCCCTGACAGCTTTTCAGTAATAGCAGTAATTACGGTAATGGGGGTGATTACGGTAATGAGGCAATAAGTAAATACAGTAAAAGGGTAATTACGGTAATAAGGGTAATTACTGTAATAGGACTAATTACAAAATTTGGTTGCCCTTTTCCCCAGTTTTTACGTGCTCCTCCCATAATTTTTGAGTGCCCTTCTCCCCAAAATTTGAGTGCCACTCACCCAATTTTTTAGTGCCCATATCTCCAATTTTGGAGTGATTCACATTTACAAGACAAGGGATGCCAGAATCATGTCCGTGCAGCCCTAACCTCTGCCTCTGCTCTAGAACTGCCTAAATATCTTATATTTAAGAGGGCTTTCATGTAAGCAGTGGCCAGAAGAGAAGAGTAGCCTGTTGCTCTGCTGGTTCTCCCAGGAACACTGTTCACACAGGTCATGTCTCCCCAGGATTGCTGTCCCATGGGGATTGTCCCAAACAG
>JAWWLZ010000043.1:5201094-5226625 GCA_035041345.1 Poliocrania exsul
CTGGTTCTCCCAGGAACACTGTTCACACAGGTCATGTCTCCCCAGGATTGCTGTCCCATGGGGATTGTCCCAAACAGTCCAGCTTACACTCAAAGACCTTCAACTTCCCTCAGAAACACAGAATATTCTGAGTTGGAAGGGACTCACAAGGATCATCGAGTCCAACTCTCAAGTCAGTGGCCCACACAGGGGATTGAACCCATGACCTTGGCATTATTACAACCAAGTTATAACCAACTGAGCTAATTTACTCCTCCATCTGCCAGGGATGAGACCAAGGTGGTGACAACAGAACCAAGGAGGAAACAAGAGCAGTGTCCTACAGAAAAAGGGCTGCAGAAATGCTGTGACTGCAAAGCAAGGAGGTTTTCAACACAGCAGAAAGCCCTTGAGGGAGAGGGAAGGGAAAGAAGAGACTTGACTGCTGAGAGAGGCAAACCCAGGTTGTTACAGCTCAGGGATTGACTTGGTTATGAATAAGTTCTGTTTGAAAACAGAATCCTGGCATTTCCTTGAAGCACAGCTGATTCTCTCCAACACTGCAGATGGGTATATTTTACACATATAGAGGTTTAGCAACAGTTTGATGTATGGCCTAAATGACAAATGAGCAGGTGGAGATGACTCCATAAATCATTTCTGATACATTACGGCCGATTTTACGCTACCAGAGTTTGCAAAAATATTAACAATAAATGAACGCTGATAGAAAGGTTGTGGGAACGTTTGAGTGATTTTATTGTATTTATAATACACAGTAGTAGTAACATGAAACCAGCTATCAATGTTTAATAAATGTTTTGGCAACATATGTTATAAATTATAAATGGGTGACTATATTTGCCATATAAAATATGCATAATGTTTGCTAAGCACGTACTATAACTTTTTAAAAAACTGTTAATAACAAATTGACTAGAGGTATGAATGTTTCCAGACATGTTCATGTTCAGGAAGCAATTTCTAATTAAACAAGTAAATATTAAAAAGAAATTAAATGCAATTATATAGGTCTCTGCTGTACTGTCATTTTTTAATAAATCTTTCATTCTAAGCTTGTGCAGATACTGGATTTGGGAGAAAAAAAAACAACAACCAAAAACTACATAGGATAAACTTTCCAGGTTTTGTTGTCAGTTGCTGAGAACTTCTTAATTCCAAACTTCTATTTTTAAAGTTAACACATCTTTTTCCTAATAAATACTTACATGAAAGAAAATATAGTGATTTTTGTAGAATCTGTCTAGGGTGATATCAGGTCTGCTTCTCAATGTGCAGGGATCAGTAAAACCTTTTTACAAAGTCCCTCTCAAAAGTGAAAATCTCTGCATTGTTGTGGGTTCTGAGGCTATTTGGTATACACAGATGTTTACTTATAAAGAAAATGCATCAATAGTTAAAAGGTGATTAAGTCTAAAGTACTCAAACTTTGCCTTTCTTGTTTGTCAGAAAAGGAGAAAAGTCAAGATCCTCCCAGCTGGTAAGATTGTAGCTGTTTTCATGTTCACCTCAGCCAATTAAGGCAGCCTTTCATGCAAGCACGAGACGACTGGTTAAAAAGAAACAACGTACATTCCCTTTCACTTACATGGATAACCTGATTTTGTAGCATTTTGGGCTGTGGAAAATACCCAATGTTCATTATTGCTGGCCCAGCCAGCTGAGAAACAACAAAGCAGTTACTATTGCTGACATGGAGACCAAAATTATCCCTCTTTAGGGAGTGGTATTGTTCTGAAAAATAAAAATAAATGAGCTAAGAATAAGGAAGAACATTTTATTTCTCTAATGAGGAGCATGAATACACACACACACCTGTGCACAGCTCTCTCCAAGTCCTCCCAACAGGCAGACTTGCTGTTCAGAGTGGAGCCTGAGCCCCTTAACAGCTCCTGGGTCATATTGTACTTAGTAACAACTCCCTCCTGTTACAGCAGTGCATTGATCTGGCTCTTTCCAAATAATTTTCACTTCTCTCTGTAAAGTTCCTGTCTGTATTCCACAGGTAGGAAATACCACACAACCTGAGTGTAGAGTTGTCAAGCCCACCCATTTGTCTCCGTTTGGACTCTGGCAGCAGCAGCAGAAAGTTACTCCAAAGGCTTGATGCCTTGGTAAAGTTTTGATTCATTTTCTGGGATAACTTTATTCTTAAGGATGCTTTTTGCTGTCTGCTCTCTCTTATGACACTGCTACCTGGAGAAGGAGAAACTGCAATAATTGGAGCAACTTCATAAAGCAGAGCCTAAATTAGCTGAATTCAAATATACACAGCAACAGGGAAATCGTTTGCAAGCACAAAATGCCATTGCTATCTAATCTATCGATTGTACACTTACTCCAAATTTCAATTAACCTGCTGCCTGCAACAGTAACACACAAGTGCATAAAACTAAACACATGGGTAATTGTCTGCAAGATCAGGTCAGTGATTCATCTACAATATTAAGTTGTTCCAAACTGAAAAGCTTGTGTGGGTATTAATGCCAAGGGCTCACAACTTCCATGTACAATTATCATCCATGCCTCCCAGTTTGTCTCCACTTACTCAGTGGAGAACATGCATATTTACAGAATTTAAATGGAAGCTAATGTATCTTTCACATTAAAATTATAGCAGCTCTGTATCCTCCCATCTGGATCAGAGCAGGCAACTCCATTCATGTTCTATTTATGTGAAACCTGCACAGAGAAATGACAGGAAGAGAATCAAAAGGGGAAGTATGACAGAAAAGGAACATTTTGCACCTGTTCCCTCCCCAAAAAACCTCCCAGATCTCTGAATTAATCTCTCAGTTTTAGAACAGCACAATGTTATTTTGCCTGCCTTTTTGTCCTTAATTTTACACCTCAATATGGCAATAGAAATTCTTCCAAAAATGCAGAAATTAAGGTTATTGTCTCAGAAATGCACACGTTTCCTGCTACTTATTTTCCTCAGGGTTTTTGCACATGTTCTATGTTCCATGAATCCCTCTCCTCTATAAAACCAGAGGACTTCTCAGTCCCCAAATTTTAGCACTGAAATACCTGGGCAGGAAATCCTAAGTGAATTCCAGATCACAAGGACTAAAGAAAATAAAGATTTCTGCCACTCATCTACTATCAGACACTGGGTTTCATATTTACCCTGTTGGGGCACTGCAATGTACAATCAGCAATTGCCAACAGTAATGTTTTCATTAACATGATGACTATGAGAATATCAAAGTCACTCCTGAAAGAAGGGGAAAAAAAAATTGGGTGAAGATGTTCAGGCTGTGACGTATCTCCCTGAGAATTTTATTGTATTTTCTTTGATAGGTTACTATGATTTTTTTAGCACCCCAAACACATCAACAGATTGCTGAGGAACCAAAGTAGTGCCTCTATACCTGTGATTTGCACCATACAGTGAACAACCCAGTGGGCAGGAGTCTGTGTTTCCCCCAGCACTGGAGGGAGCACCACAAGCCTTTTCCTCAATTCCAAAGCATTGCAAAGTTCCTCTGCCATTTTTAATGTGGCTTGAGAGCATCAGGCTGAACATATGTGGCTGCTTAAGGTTTATTATTAAACACAGTGATCTTCACACACTGAACATTTTATTGGAAAATTAGAGAGCAGTAAACAAACAGTGTTACTGCTTATTGCTCTCCTAATTCCCAAACTGGTAACAGGATTTCTGACTCATTTCAGTACACATTTATTGCATGTTTCACTGTTCATCTAATCAGAACTGGGAACCATTTGCTTCTAATAACCCCAAGAAAAAGGATACAGAAATCCAAGTACAATGACTTTAAAACAATCTCCCTGGCAGCTCCAAGAGTACACCTTGATGAGTAACTCCCCCACTATAGCAGCACCCAGTTGGCAATACAACCACCTTTTGTTTTCCCTGCCTCACTTTTTCCTTTAAAAGACACTTCTCAAGTCTACTGTGAGATTCTGTGCATGACCTTCTGCAGTGTGAACAGAACTCAAAGCAGATGGTGATAAAGTTGCACAGAAGATTTAAGTTAGACTCCGATCTGGAGGTCAATCTTGTTTTCAATAGCTGTTTCAGCTTCTCACAAACACCCCATCCACTTCTCACAGAAGCTAATGGGAATCTTTCAGCTTCTTTCCACAGGGTCTGGATTTATCCTCAGTTCACTTATTTGCTACAACACACAGGAAAAAAGGACCAGAGCATGCTGCAGTTTAGTGATCTTTATTAAACATCAAAAAGCAGACTGTAAGTAATGATGTGATTTTTGGTGGTGTACATTCAGCTGCAGCAGCACCACACAGACTGAGACATTCACCAGTGCTGAAAGAGGAGCCCCTAAAGCACCAGAGATCCCTAGAGCAAACCTAGAACTGTGGCATTCCCACAGAAAAACCACACCAACCACGTGGCTGTGGAACAAATGGCTAGGGAAGAACAATCAAAGATGACCCTCTAGAAATTCTCTTCAAAGATTCTCCTCTGTTTGGAAAATTTCATCTATTTCCTGTCTTCCACTCAAATCTTCCCCAGCTAATAACAGAGGGATGGGAATATTCTGTACCCTACAACCACAAATGTTTGCCCCCAGTAAGAATTGCCACTGGAAAAGTAGCGCAAAAGTTCCCTGGAGGTCTCCCGAGGTCTGTGCTATGCCAGCACTATTGGATTTGCAGTGAGAGGCTCAGCAGGATAAAAACAATAAATGAACTAGATTAGATTAAATAGTCGGACATCCTCTCTTTTGAAAAAGTAATCTAATTGAAAAAAAATCAGAAAATAAATGACATACCCTGGGCACAGACCCAGCAGAAACTGCTGAGGCTGATCTTTTGAATCCTTTCATTTCTGCAGAAGAGGAATAATTTCACATTTGGAAGTATCTGTTACCTTCTGGGAAACCAGATTAATTGCACAGTCCCAGTTTCAGGATCAAAAACATTCTGATGTTACAGCACATGCTTTTTTTTTTTTTTTTTGGATTATCTGTCCCTTGCTGTTCGGTTCAGATAAATTTCATGAACTAGAAGCTTCATGCCACTTTTTATTCAAGTTGATACTCTGGATAACTTCAAGACTGATAAGAAGGTTCCTTTCCAATTCCAGTTATTACTCATATTTCTTAGGTAGCACCTGAAGACCAACCAGATTGATGGCAACTTGTGTCAGGCTCTTGAGAGGCACAGGAGTGCAAGTCCCCCACCCAAGAAGGTTCCAAACTACAGTGCAGGGACAGAGCCTGGGCTTGAAGTGGCAAAACAGAGAGAGCAAATAACCCAACTCTCTGCTGCAGTTTTTTTCCTCTCAAGAACAATGTATGGTTCCTAGGAGCATGTAAGCCAAAAAGAAGGAAGGGGAAGATAGAAAAGCAGGTAGGATTACTTATCCTGGGGATTGCAGGACACAAGGCACAAATGGAATGGGAGATCTTGGGCAGGACTCTGTGGAAAAGGTCAGAACACTCAGGGAAACTGCAAGGTTTCTGAGCACCAGGAGGGTCCCTGCTTAACAATTTGAATTCTCTCCAATTTTCCTGTCTAGGTCATCCAAGGAGAAGGAAATCAATGCACAGATCCCAGTGCTCCTGCAGTGGAGGAATGGGACATGTGGCCCTGTACAGTCCTGCACTGAGGGAAGGTTACTGACCACCAGTCTGCCATTGCTATTGCAGAAAGTCTACTTGCAGCTACACTGACCTTGTGCTAGTTCATATTACTATAATATTTTTCTTTTCTCCAACTCAGTTCTTGCTCTCTTCAGCTATAGAATCAGTTTTTTCAGAATGCTCAGAACTAGATGAATAATACTATAATTTTTTCCTAAAATATGAGTACAAAATTGTCTTTGCTTTAAATTTTTAACCAGCTCTGCAGAGTCTTTGAGCAGTTGCCTCAAATTAGACTTAAAATGAACCTTTCATAAGTCCAAGCTTTGATAAATTCTCTCCCATTCTGAGTTTTATCCAGAGATCCTTATTTTAGCTGGAGGTAGGGGAGAAATCCAATCAATCTCTGAAGATGTCATGTAAGAAATTGCATGGTGTGATTCCTCCATCTGCCTGACAAGATCCATGGTTGCTCCAGCCCTCTGGGGGATCATCCAAACAAGACTTGTGACCACCCAAGATTACCTTCTGCATGAACTATCAGGTTCCCTTTGAGAACAAATAGCTGTGATTACCTATGATAAATCTAAACCAAATGTTGCCCACTGGAGTTTACTCTTCTGTTCCCATGGTATGAAAGCACAGTTGAGCCATGAGTGCATGGCCATGAGCAAAGCAGAGAGGCTGGGCAACACCAGGAGGTGTTAAATGTTAACACTTGGGCTACTCATGGAATAACCCCTGAAGATTTTAATTTCCAGATACTAGGACTACTTGCTTGCCTTGCAAGTTATTCATCCCTAGAGAAGAAGATCATGTCATGGATAGTACCAATATATAAATTGGCATCATCATTTAAAACCATATTTTCAGTGAGATTTTTTGGCACTCCCTGCACTGAGAACTGAGTACTCAGCCAGTGTCCTGCAGGGTCCTCTGAATATTGTACATGGGTCAAGAGCAGGCAACTATTTCTGGAACACAAGGCAAAGTACCACAAAGGCTTAGGGTCCAAAGCCTTCTTTTCCACTCATTTTAGTAGCTCCAGAGCCATTCTTTCAAAATCCTTGGTCCTCCTTCCTCCACTTCACTGTGTACCATAAAAAACACCCTCTCCTGTGGGTACAATGCCAAGGTCCACATTTCCCCAAGTACTGGTCATTCCTCAAACCTAAACACTTGTTTTCTTTCCATATCTCACAGGGCTAAAGCCAAGAAGGTTTTTATGCCCTTCATAATGTAGTTTCTGACCCCACACAAATCTCCCCCTTTCACCAGCACTGATCAATACAACACTGAGCTTGTCACAGCTCATGTATTTGTGCAAACCTGCTGCTGACCTCATTGCTGTTCCATTCCCCTTTGCTCCTCAAACAGCCCCCTTAAATCAATTATTTATCAGATCCACAGGGACTTCAATAATAATTGCAATGAGATTTGTGGCTTCTGGACCAAAATGAAATCCTATAACACAAAAAGTTTTCTGTTCATACCTCATTTTCCAATTTCTTTTGAAGTCCTTACAAAATAGCCAAACCCTTGAGCGGGCTGAGATTTAATAGCTCTTTGTCAGCACTTACTGAAATTATCCCATTGACAATGAGAAATCCAGTGTTACAGGCAGGAAGATGGCATTGCCTTCTCCCTAAGTGCCAGGCCAGCTAAACCCTCAGGGCTTTATTTCCCACCATCTGCAGCCCTTCTCTACTCCCTCATTACATTCAGCTCCACAAGATGCTCACACATCCTTTATGTCTAATATGTTTTCTCAGAGGCTGAGAGTTCCTCTCAAGGAATGATCCAAGTTATCCATGCTGCACAAAATACTTTATATTTTGTTCTTCAGAAATGTTAGCAGAGCCCAAACACTTCTGCAAGGAAAACCAACTTAACAGAGAGAAACCTTAGCCCTGGGAATCTTTTAGGAGATTTGAGATGGCCACTGTACTCTTCCATTTCAGTGTGGTTGCAGCAACACAGAAAAAGAGTCTCAGTGGTGAATTAGGACTCTCATCTATACAACCCCTATGTGAGAAAAGCATTCTGATCGAAGTCTCCAAGGCATTGCTCTACCAGCTTTGAGCAACCTTCAGGTATAAACAACACCATTAGTCAACAGGCTGTCTACAGCAAATACCCACAAACAGTTCAACAGCTCAGGAAACTGCAATATCTGGGATGGGAATTGTAGGGAAAAAACTTCTCCCAGTAAGAGCAAGAACTTTGATTCATTAAGAAATATAACAGAGGTTGGGTGGGGTGGTGGGGAACCCATCAAAAAAATGGAAAAACCAAATCCCATGAGAATCCCATCCTGAATTTTCTTTTGAAGCACTGAGTTGCAGTAACCTAAAGAGAATTAAGTGCTTGTCGGCTCTAAATTCCAGCAGTACGTTGGACAAACACAGTAAAAATCCATCCTTCTCAGGGTGTCCTACAGCATTCAGATCTCCAAAGCCATAAAAAAGCATATATTTTGTAAAGAGAATGGTATATACCTTGCTAGGGGAAAAAATACCAATCTGTGACATACAAATATTGCTTTGACCTCAGGCTCAAATTTTTGAGAAGCTTCTAAACTCCTGGGAAATGATCAGAAGTGTTTGGTTACCTCCCTCCCACTGGTTTAAGGGAAGCTGGATACACATAGGAACTGGAGCTGTAGAAATCCAGGAAAACTGCCTGAAGCCCTTTTTGCCATGGTTTTTACATCTGGGTTTCCAGAGGGATTGCTGGTATCAGAGCAAAGCCAACTATTAAAAGCACCCTCAGCAAACTGTTCCCCTCCCCCGCCAGATTCAACACTTCCCTTCCTTCCCAGCTTGCAAAGCCATGGGAATAAACCAGGTTATTTTAGAATAAGAATTCCAGTGCTACAGCTGCTGCTGCTGCTGAATGTGACCACAGCAAACAGGTTATTTTTATTCCTTAAAACCATTACCCTCAGTTGGTTTGCTGATTCATCCCAAGCCTGAATGTAACATGCCCCCAGCCCAGGTTTCTTGCAGAAAAGGTCTGTGGTGTGAGATGGAAGTGCTGCATTTACAGTGCATGTTTCTGTGAGCACTGCAGAGCTCCACAGAGAGGCTGGAAGGTGCTGTGAAAGCCTGGAAGGGCTTCTTACATTCTCTTATCAAATTCCATAGATCTCTGATGCATAACAAAAGGAGAACTTATTAATTTAATTCTCAGCAAAACATAGGATTTATCAAAAGGCATTGAAACTGCAGAGGGCTTAGCAGAACTAGCCTTTTGTGCTAACACAAATTCACTTCCACCACTCTCAGTACACTTATCATGCTGCAAATAAAGGATATTTTATCATAAGTATTCTTCTTTCATTTAAAATACAGACTTGTTTATAATTATGACTGTCTAGAATTAGACAGTCAGTATTTCTCTATGCAGGAGGGAGCATGCACTGCTCCTGACAGGCTTTAGGACTGCCCTGGATTTTAGGACTGGAGCCCAACAGTGCATGGCAGGGTATCAAACACTCGAGGCTTTGCAAGAGCAATGAACACATCGCTTTCATTACTGTCAACAAAAGCACAGACAGCTTTGATGAAGGTCTCAATACAACAAGGAAGGGTTAAGTGGTGACAAGCTCTTGAGTTGTGTATACAAAGGATGTCAAAAGCTTCTTTAAGAAAAAAGCCAATCAATGATTTGTCTAACTGGGTAGTCAGGGCCAGCTGCAGGGCTCCACCACAGCAAGACTCAGGCTATGCTGGAACAAGAGACTGAACCTGTTAAGGTCCCAAGCCATGAGTGATGACACATCAGCAGAGATGCTGCACTTGGCCAGCTCAGAGACAGACTCTCAGTTTGTGAATGACTCCATCAAGTAAAATAAGATAGATTAAACATAGCTTATTAATAATTAGGTATAGCATGAAGTGTTTAGAGACATTCTGGCCTTTATTAATATTTTGCCTAAAGTGATTTGCAGCCTTTCTGTATTTGTCATTTTATTTAATATACCCAAGGTCCATCTCCTGTCCTTGCTGCCAAAACATCTCTCATCAGCTTGTGCCCTGCCAGCTTACTGCTTTTTCTTGTACTGGAGGAGATCTTACAGAGTCTCTTCATAATTATTAATAGCAAAATTTTTGATCATCTTTATATTCCATCAGCTTGCCTCCATTACACAGTAAATTCTTGTAAATATTAAGAGTTTACAAGCTAAGAAACCAGAAAAGCACTAACATGAACCAGATTAAAACCTTGAAGGATATAACAGAGACTGCTTTGCCTGCAAATATGCTAAAATTATGGTTCAAAGTCTGTTTATTGACAATAATACTTTGGGTACTCCACTCTCAGCTCCAAGGAACTCATCAGTGTGTTTCTTTTTCAATACCAGAGTCAAGAACATGTTTGGTGTATACATTTCTAGTACAACAATGTTTCTAGCAGAAAGCAGGGCAATTATGCCCTTAAGCAGTTCTGCAATTTCATATTTAATCTTATGAAATACACTCCTCCAGTTTTAACAAATCATCTCTAAATTGCCAATCAAATCACTCCAGGAAACGAGACTCTTCATCTCTCAGACTTGCAAGAAGTAATTTACCAATTTAAGCCAAAGAGAGTTACAAGAATAATTTAGGGAAGATTTCGTGGAATGTATTTCTTTAACTGTGTGCAAAATCCAGCAAAAAAAGCCCTAGTCATCATCATCCATTAAACCTCCCACCCAAAAAATTAGAATTACGCAGGTGCCCTTTGTTTAAATAACATATCAAGGCTGCAAAGCCAAGCACTCTAAAGTCAGAGAAAACCATAAGTACAGTGACCTAAAGAACCATCCCAGCCCTGTCCTGTGGCCCCTGGGCACAGAATTCAGTATTGGAGCAAACTAACTCAGCACATGGATTGCCTGATGCTGCATCTCTGAGCCACTGCTCAACTCAGTTAGCCAGAACTGGGCAGCCACTGAGGCCCATCAAACTTGGCATGGCCTTGTTTTCCTGTCACAGAGCACACCCTGCATTCAAGCACATACATTTTGTGCATGTTGGGGTGTTTTGGTAAGCCAGGCTTCAGTCACATATGTGAAAAAAGGAGGAAACCATTTGAAGTCTCTTTTCCAGTATACTACCAAAAACATGACAAAAGACAAGCACATTTCACTGTTCCAAACTATATTCTCCACTTGCTCCTCTGGTGGCATCCCCATAAACCAGCTTCCCTCAGCAACCAGCCAAAGCTGTCCCAGCCTGTTCTTCTCAGGTAGGCAACAAAACACGCAGCAGAGAAAAGTTCTTGACACCACTTCACATCAGGTCTGCCCAAGGTTGCAAAAACCTGGGGAAGGAGCAAAAAGTGAAACCAGCTGCTATAGAGGGAAGAAGGAGGCATAAGATGGACTAGTGGGATGCAGATTGAAAAGCAAGGAGGTGCTTTTTGCCCTCCACCAGAGGCACAAGTGCTGGAACTCTTCACCACAGGACACTGAAGATGCAGAGTACACACTGGACAAACATTTGGGCAAAGAGTAGAGGGCCAAACTTGAGTCCAGCTACAGTGTCCAGAAACCACCTACCAACCATGAGGTATGGGCTTATCACATCAACTCAAGCCAGCAATCAGCCAGAGTTTGGTTTTTATACTGGTATTCATCATACCCCCACTACTGTCTGATTGCTGTGGCTGGAAATTGCTCCACTGCTCTGCCTGGCCTGCAATGACTCAGTCCTAAATGCATATGATGTGTTTTAGAGTGGAACAAAATAGAGCAGATCTACCAAAAGTGCTCAAATCATCCCTTTCTATGCAGAACCATTAGTTTTCCTAAGAAACAGGGATAATTTAGAGCATTAAAAGGCAGATATTCATCCAGACAACTGCAAATATGACTCACAGCATTCCAGAAATTTCAGTCTCCCTTCCCATCATCGCTATTTCCAAGTCCAGGCTACAACTACAAGAGAAGTTTGACAAACACCTGTTAACAGAAAATAACAGCCTGATGGAGCATTCCTGGTCACAGTGATTTCTCCATAGCCAAACTGGCTCAAGAGAAACAGAGGGTCAACACATTATAAAGATTTATTTGCTGGAGACATCAAGTTTTTATCTAAGCAGCCTGACAGCCTTTCAAGTATTTATACAGGTGCAGTTTATGGGTTATAACACATGACATTACCAATGTATTCTGCCCTTTGAAAGAACTCGTCCTTATTTTTACAATTTAATATTCGCTGCTGAGCTGTCCTTGCTTGTAAAGGACTGTCAGGTTCAAATGTAGAATTAGATGATCCAAGACATCCTGTCTCTGATGAATAAAAATTTTAAAAAATTGAATTTGCCAGAAGAGTAATAAAGATGCTATTCTGTATTTGCAGGCTATTATCTCTATTTCCCAATGTTACACAAATTGCAGGGTTGCACACAGGCTAGTTCTTGCTGAACCCAAAGAAAGCCTTGGCAATCGTCCTATTTATTATGCTAATCCTTGTTTGTCACAGCATTAATTTATCTTTAAATGTTAAGCAGAAATAATCAATGCACAGAGCTGAAAAAAGGGTTGCAAATTACGCCTAGTTACAAAATTCCCAGACTGATTTTTCTTCAGTGGAGTTACCAGGGCAGCTGAAGGTTCCAAGAATAACAATGCTCTGTCAATGAAGGTGCTGAAGGAAAAAAAAAAAGTTCTGCAATATGGATTAAGTGCCATAGTGAAATAAAGAATTTCAGTTACACAAGGTTCCCACTACTCTTGCAACATCCTCTGAGAAGAATTCCCACATATGTAAAGAAATATTTTAGGTTCAAGAGAGCAGACACTCCCCACTTTACCTTGGCATTCTCTGAAAGAACAAAGGCATCGTTCAAATCAGCTGCTCCCTGTAAAGGTTTTTGGAAGCTCTGGCACCACCTCAGGGCAGATGGATGAGCCCAAGGTTGTGCTGATGGAGCACCAGGCTCAGCAAAAGCTGCTGCTCCCTGAGTCAGCAGGAGAAGCACCACTTTGCTATGTGCTCTGACTGGCAAGTGTGCCCAGCACCAGCGCTCTCCCTGGTACACCCCAAACTTCATTAATCCACCAGCAGCAGCTGGACAGAAGCTGGGAACAGATGCTGGAGAATTCTCTGCACTGTTTGCCTTTGGTGAGTTTTCATTACAGCATTATGTAACAGCTCCCTTTACTTGTCTAATGGACACAAACTCTGTATATTTTTAGTTTTACTTGCAGTAGTCAACAATACATTTAGAAACTTTGTAAAATGAGTCAAGGATAAGATATCTTGAGCTAGAGGGCTTGTAAGTGTTTTGATTTTGAACTAACTATACTAATGAATGTAAACAGACTGGTAAATAAACTTTCAGAACACTTCAGCAGTAGAAGTCATTAAAGAGAGCTGAAGTACTCAGTAAGATATAGAAGGTTATTAACACATTGCTGCACTTCATCAGAAGCTTCTTAAGCCTTTAAATTCTTACTTATTGCAGACCATAAGTGTCCCATAAGTTGTATATATTTTAGAGAAATTTTAATTGTGGTTGCCAATGGCTTCTCACACAAAAGCCCATTTAACATTTCCATAAGCATCCAGAAGTTTAGAGCAAGCATTCATTTTATCAGAGTTAGCTCTGTTTGTCTTGTACAGATCAGGGTACTTGGGGGTTTATGGCACTCCATACCCAATGCCATCAGTTTCCATGGTCTTCCCTATAACACCTGTATATTCATTTTACATAATGCATACTGTTCTTAAAAATTAATTGACTGATATTTTTTGCCTTTGAAGACACATAGTATTTTACTAATTCCTACTTCAGATACCATATGCACACTGAAATTAATTTCCTAACTTGTGACTTATTAATGGGAATTGCACATTTGTGGATTTTCTTTTTCTTTCCTTTTTAATGCTGTCCTTGTGTCCTTTATTGAGATGCTCTATGTAACATAACACAAAGACTACCCAGCTCATCCTTACAACATCCCAACTACTTCTCTTTGTCATGAAACTTATCCCAAAATCCTGAGAAAGATCTGGGCAGACTTTCTACTGGAACACTTGGAAGGAAATCACCCAGGCTGTTCACAGAAGTAAAACTTTTGGAAATTGGGGAGAAGAGAAACACACAATCCACCGTGCTAAAAATAATGAAAACACATGTGGGAGGGCGAGCAGAAGAAACTGCTTTCCCATTTTCAGTGTTTACCATTTGAGTCCTGCTCTGTTGTATTGATTTTATGTTTCAACAATTTAAAACAAATAGCCTAAAAGGCAATGGTTGCAAAATAATGGTCACTTTGGAACAGACCTGCAGCATGGAACAGAATGCAAAGTTATTGCCCACTCTACTGTAGGTGATGCAGCTGCACTGAAAAGGGTCAAGGGCTCTTGCTTTAGAAGACAGATGTCATCCACAACTGGAAAACCACAGACACGATCTTACAAACTTCAGACAACCAGTAATGGGAACCTCACTTGCAGATGCTGTATTGTCCAGGGTGTTCAGACATGTGTCATATATACACTTGAAAATAATTTGTATAAATCAAACCTGCAAAATCTCTCATTGAGAGAAATTCCATTTGACACTTTCAGCTATTTTTTTTTCAAACAGTAGGGTTGATTTAATATGTAAGTGTTGACTGATCTACCATGACTTTTCATTCCCATTTCAAGAGGGAAAACAACCCAAACCACAGTGGCATTAAGTAGGGGTGCCCTGTTCATCTGCCAGCAGTCAAAACAATTTCCATCTAGCTGTGCTGGCATGATAAATGCAGTATATAACCACACACAAGGCCAGCCTGGTAATGCTTGGCATCTCCAGCCATGCCAGTGTTAACTCTCCTTCTCAACTCTCTTAAGTACTCAGCACATCTCTTCCTAATTCTGCTAATGTTCATTTCATTAAGGCAAAAGTAATTATGGATTTGCATGCTTTACTCTTTACCTTTATTCACAATTCCAGCAGCTAATATGAGGTGCCAAACCACCACTAATTGAAAATTGATTTTAGATTCAATTAAAAGGCAAGCCCAGGAGGTAAATGTACATGCACAAGGCTCATCAGCTGCCTCGCTCCCCTGTGAGCACCCACTGAATTTCACTGACAATCAGCACCTATAACTGTGGCAGCTACAGATGAGGTCTATAAAACATCCATAGCTAAAAGTTCTGTTCCTCAGCAATTAAAAGCTGGAGACACAATTAGATATTCTCAGGTGCTACTTAACACTGACAGCAACAATTTGTGATGGTCAAGCACTGCAAGACCTGGAAGATGAGCTCAAACTCCCCCTGGCCTGCTGCTTCAGCAGCCCTGCTGTTTGATTCACTCTGGATGAGCATCCCAGCAGAGAACAAATTGATGAAGTCAGAATCACATAAAAGGGCAAACAGTTTAGTTTGCACGTTGGTGGCAAGACCTGGTGGAACCCTCTACGTATGTCAATTAGTTTTTATAATAAATAACCTGCACTACCCCCTAAAGTAGAGGAAAACTGCAATTCCTGGGTGCTGCAAATCATCCTGGGTTTAATGTCATTAGTGGATGTCCACAGATTAAAAATGGGAAAAATTTTGACTCCTCCTCTAGATGCAGGTGATCAATCACCAAGCACTGCTGTGTTATTATTCATGTGAGGAACACACAGTCCACCCTTCAGTGCAAGTGTACAAGGCCATTGGCCACTCCTTGACAAAGCTGCCTGCAAGTCCCTGTGCCTTCATTATATATTGTCACACCAGTAGCACTGAGTGGTTCTGGGGCGAGGAAATGACTGTGGCTTAGGGCCCAAAGCAAGTCACTGCAGAGGCCACAACATTCCTCATCCTTTAACATGTGGGATAGTTAATGCCAGGCATTTCACGCACACCTGGGAAGCCACTCTGCTCCCACCATGATCAGCAGTTAAATATTCTCATGAAGAGTAGCAAATAGCTGGGAACTATCTACAGGAAAATATAACCAAGTCATCCTTTAGTGCTGGAATGAAGTCTATTGTCACACACAGCATCTTGTCATCTATAAATTAATGCACCAGAAGGATGCAAAAGGGTCTTTTCTAGATGAACTCAGGAGTCTTGTATTTGATTTATGAATTAATTACAGTAACCAGCTCTAGACTTCATAGAGTCAGGGCAGAGCCACAGGGGAACCTTGGGCACCTGCATTAGAGGACCACAATGCTGAGTGCATTTCATTTTCTGAGATCTGAAGGTAAACCAGACTTAACTTCAGCACTTGAGTTAATCCCATCCTAAGGCAGATTTTTTTCTTTGTACTCATATTTCAATTACTAAGGATACTTGCAAAAATTAAAAACAATAATGAGGTTGACCTCCTTAGAAAAACCACAGCCTAAGTTTCTGCTTGTCTGTCTGCAGTTTTTTGGTTCAATCTCCTTTACCCTCACTTTGTCTTGTGTGTCAGCTCTGATATTACATTGAAACTAAGCCTGTATGCCCTCAAACATTTGCACAGCCCCCAGTGCAGGTAGGCACTGTGCAGGTAGGATGAGCTAAAGGCCAACCAGTAATATCACAAAATATCAAGTTGCAGGGGCAGGAATTCTGATCAGACAGGAATGTGAAAACTGAACCAATAACTGAGGCACATGGCAAAAATGACAGACAAAAAGCAGTATAATGCTATTAAGGATATACATCATACAAAGTCTGCAGTGGATAAATCCACTGTGCTGTTTTCTTACTGAAAAGACAGATCCTATCCCAGAGCAACACAAACTCTGCCCTCTGTCACAACACTGGAACCAGCAGGTTTGCAATTCCTTATGCTCCAATGGAAGAAGTGGCAAAAATATGTTCATACAGCCTAAACCCTTTTTCTACTATAAGGCTATTCTTTCCATATATTTAAAGCAAAATTAATTCACATTTAATTTCCAAATCCACATTTCCCAGGGCAGATGTGCGTGACTAACCTGAGTGTTCTCTTCAGCTGTGTTCATTGTCTTTATTAACAGAATCAATGCAAATAAAAAGCACTGGTTACAAATCCTTAAGTAGTTTGCAATTTTAAACTGGACAACTCACAAAGCAGGTGGGCTCCACATGTGGGTCCAATCCTGGATGTTGCTGCTTTAAAAAAACACATGCACCAGAAATCAATGACTGTTTGTTCAGCAACAGGGTAAATGAGAGAACAACAGGAGGAGATGAGGCTTTCAATCTGGAAAGCAATCACATTGTCTGCTGTCTGCCTTCAAGGGCAGTGCTCAAAACCACAGCACTGAGACAGGGGGGAGCAGGAGATTTTTTTTTTCTTTTTTTTTCTTTTTTTTTTACTTAACCATCTTGGCACCCACACCAAGGCCCCTGATGTGAACATTTAGAGCCATCAAGTAAAGCCTTCCCTGGTGAACAGTACCATTGATTTTACCTGAACTTCTCTAACACTTATTTATTGATTAATGGACTACACTGATGCCCAATCCGAAATGCTGCTCTATGCGAATGGACATACTTCTATTACCTTAAACTGGGCTCCACACAAGAGCTCTAAGTTCAGGTTCCTAAGCTGAACTCAAAATTGTGCATTTAAAGCTCATGGTTTTGGGGGTTTGTGTTGTGGGTTTTTTTTCCTTCTCTTCCTAAAATAGCACCAAAAAGAAAAAAACCCCACAAACATAGCATTGGGATTAAAACATTTTTGTAATGAGACAGATATTACAGCCAAATAAATTCAACCACCAGACTCCTCACAAGCCACTCTGGGTGCAGAGGTTTGGCTATTCTCTCTCTCAGTACAATTAAAATCCCCATGTTTGGTCCAGAAGACTTGGCCACATAAGCAGGTGGCAAGGCAGCAAAATGCCTCTAGAAACTCTAAACTGCACACTTGGAAGTCAGAGACTAAACAAGGTACACCGTTATCCAGGTTGTGACTATAACAGTGCAGTTTAGCTGCCTGAAAAATAAACAAAACAGATTTTTTTGTTGTTGTTTGGTGGGTTTGTGGTCAGGGTTTTGTGGTTGGGGTTTTTTATTTGGTGGTTGTTTTCCAGTTTGATATTTGGGTGTTTTTTGGTTTTTTTTCCTGGTTTGGTTTTTAGGAACACATCTTGCCAATAGCAATTTTATTTCCCATGATGAGTCATTCCATAAAAGCACAAGACAAAACTACAAATGAGATGAAAAGTTGAAAACTGGCTCCACCTCTTTTACCCTCAAGAACACTGTGATAAGGACAACTTTAGAGGTGAGGAAAACTAAAGCAGATTTGAGACCAAGAATCAACTGTGACAAGAAAGATAATGAAAATTATTTAAATGTACACAAAGCCTTTAAGCACCTTCTCTGACCTACGTGGAAAAAAGGCTGATGAGTTTTCCCATCCAGTGATGCAGCCACTCCTCACAGTAACCTGCCACAAATGAATAATGTTAAAGAGGAACCATTTCAGATGAAGGGATTCATTCATCCTGCTCTAAAATTGTGGCCTTAAAGGAACTCAGCAGCTGGAGATAGTCTGATGAGAACACCACTAAGAATTAGATACCTGTAAAAACAGGAAAGATGACATCATAAAAGTGAGAATTAGGGGGATGATGTAAGGAGTCAGAAAAGCCTGTCCTTGATATAGTAGACAGCAGTGGATAAAAATGGAAAGGAAGGTGGAGTCCAATATGTTCATTCATCTGTTTTTCTACATTTAGGTATTCAGACTAAAGTCACTGTTAATATCTGTGTATCTGTTTCACTTCAGAATCAAAGACTGGCAAGAAAACTTGGTCAAGACTGAAAAAGTAATTAAAAAAATTGCAGAACACACATGATTGGGATGGGCAGAAATCAAAGAACAATCAGCCCTACAACTCCAAAAGCAGCTGTGGGGAAGTTACATTTGCTGTCACAGAGAGGTACATACAGAGCATCACTTTTAGCCATTCAGCCTTTCAGGAAGGGTGGGCACTATTTCACAGCCTCACCACAAACTTGCTGCAAGAGTAATTATATGAAAATATTGAGATGATTTTAATTTCACAGCACTCTATACCGTAAAAACTATCAGTCTCACAAGAATCACACCTCTAGTTCCAACTTAAACCACCTCAAATCCATGATTACATACACAGGAGACTGGATAAGGATGCCAATCCTTTTTTTTTTGCATGCAGAAAAGCCATCCAGATGCCCATTACTGAACAGATCTGACAAGGTGCAGCTTGGCATCTGCTCAACAGCACTTGTCAGTTGGGACACAAGGAGGTGTTGAAAACAGCAAAAAGCTGAAAGGAAGAAAAGACAAACGCAGGAGGAGAGGGATCACTGATTGATACAGGCTGGGATTAGGGAAGGCTGGCTGCTAAGGGTGAGAAAGCAGAGGTAAGAAGCCAGCACAGAGAATTCCCTGCACAGCAGCAAAAGGGAAGAGCAAGTCAACAGCAGAGAGCTCTGCACCACTTCCACTGCCCCCTGCCCTCCCCTCAGAGATGTGCTCCTCTGAAAACCCACTGGGAGGTGGGGACAAAAAAGTGTGCTCTTATTACAGAATTAATGGTCACCAGCAAGAGAAAACTGGAGCAAAGTGAACTTCGAAAGAAAAGTGAGCTTCGTGGCCAAGCAGAACTGGGGGGCACAGGAGGGTATATAGTTCTTTCCAGAAAACAGGTAATACACAGAGGCAACTTTCAATTGTTAATGAGGTCCCTAATTGTCCTCCTCCTTTAAATTAACATCCTCACACAGCTACATCTGGGGATGAGCTCCCATATGCTCAGACTCATAGAAGACATTAAAGGCCATCAGTCACATAACTGGGCTTGAGTACATAAAAAAATGGACAACTCAGTAAGCAGAGGATTGTTTTTAAAGGGGGAAGAAAAACAAGACAATTTAAACAAACTAAGCAAAAAGTTAGAGTACTTAAAATGCCCTTCAGTACTAAACTGTTTACTTTATCTGAAACAAAATAGCATTTGGCAAATTACTCAAGCCCTTCAATGGATGCCTCTGATAATTGCCCTGTGGTCCCTGTGTGGCACAAAAGCTGCACACACAGCAGACTATGCCAATTTGCAATAAGCTCATTTCTCCAAATATAGAACAAATTCCCAGTTTTCAAGACGGAACTGTACTATCAGAAATGTGGCTTAAAAGGATCTAATAGCTCATGCTAAGAAAGCTTCATGTCCTAATGTACTTATTTCCCAGGGTAGTGCTCTCATACCCATGATGCAAAATTTAATTCTAGCCTCTCCCTACCTTTCTGTGGAAATAATGTACTCTGGTATTTGCTTAGGCCAGCTTGGTCCCATCCATCTCCCCCAGTAATTTAGAGATGAAGAGTATGCCAACCTGGACTTACCTGGAGCACAGCTCACACAGAACTCAATTTTCAAATATTCCTAATCTTCCACTAGTGCCTAGTGAGGGTTTTACAGTGATGGTTTTCCCTGTTCACAATTTACTTGGCTGGGATCAGACAAACTGAGTGAAATGATGAAGAAAGGCAGCTCTGCTAGGATGCTGTCCTTGGCTTCTCTGCTGCTCATGTTTTTCAAACAACCTAACACTTGGAATACTAAGTTAGTTATGGGTTTAATATATTCCCTGTTATGAATTTGCCATTTGAAAATACTTTGCATTCAGATTTCTATTTGAAAAGTAAAAAATTATAATTTAGCTACTGTCACATTTCAGTATCCTATGACAGCTCTGTTTACAACTCCTGAGGATGCACTCCCATAGATTTTGGGACAAAGACATTGACTCCAGTTCCAGTCAGAGTTGGGCACACCAGTTCTAATCTCTCTCATTTATATGGAACATCCCTGACTTCTGTGAGCGATGTGTAAGTATGGAGAGCACGTGACTTGCCAAACATTATGGAAGAAGCCTGAGATGTAATTGGGGTCTTTAAAGTTCTGAGCTATTAGCATAATGAGTGCATTGCCCTTTTACAGCAAGCTACAAGTACAGCTTCAGTGTCCCTGTAGATTTAATCCTGAATATTAGAAACAACAGACAAAGAAAGGCACAGCCAAGGTAAAAAAAAGTGCATGAGGTGAGAAACAGGCACTGGTGAGTTTTATGAGCAGTAGAGTCCAATGTACCAGTTGGACAGATTGTTCTGTGTGGCACTGACAGGGCAGCAGAAACTGGTTCTCTGACATACAGATGTAAACAGGATCTTTTATGTTAGATAAATGAGATTTAAAAATAAATGCTGGTCTTCAACTCTGGAGCACCATTCCCCTGCAGTGCCTGCTCACCATGGTCTGAGAAATTAATCTCTGAGCATGACTGACCTTCCTGGGCAGCCTTTCACTGCTTGTGCTGCCTCTCATCATGGGTCACACAGAGGCTCCTAAACCCTGAAGTGAGCTAGGATTGTCAAAGGAATAGAGCTGTCCCCCCACAAATCACTGTTCCACCTGCTCACCACACTCTGGGGGTTAATAAAGTTAGAGAATCATAATAAAAAAAAATCCCCAAACCAACCAAACAAATTTACCAAGCTATTTAAGGCATTTAACTGTTGGTAATTCCAGTTTAAATTAATAGGAACTGTGCATCTTAATCCTCTTGAGTTAACTTTGAGAATGTCAGAACAAATCAATGAAATCAAAATGCTCTTTCTGCAAAACTGGAATAATTTGCAAAGACCAAAGCAGTGAGAAGCTGTCAATAGTCTGTTCTGAATTCCTCATGTAGGGTACACTTTTCTCCTGGAGGTACAACCCAGCCCTTTCCCAGCAGTGTGCACCTCACTTGACAGAGGGAAAGTTTGTCACACTCTAAAATAAGAACCAAGAAGCCTCCCTTGCCCAATTACTGCCTGTAATTTCAGCTACATGTCAACCCAGCATGGTGGGAGCCTAGCTGGAGGCCTAAAATCTCTATAGAAAACTCCTTGTCTGAAAAAAAATAAAATAAAATAAAGAATTTGAAAGGAAAACTCATCACTTTGCTGTCCCCACACTTTGAAGTCACCAAGGAATAAGATGAGGACAAAGCTTACCAAGTAAAAACCTTAAGAGACCCAAAGTTCTTACCCAGACCCTGAACAAGAGCTTTGCTAAAGAGGAAGGATGTGATTTTGACAGCACAGGTCGTTCACAGAGACACAAAACCTGTGCCATCTGTGCCACAGAGCTGCTTTCCCCCAGTGCACCAAGATAAAGCTCCCTGGGGCAGAGCAGCCCTGGGCAGAAGGGAGAGGGAAGCAGGGCAGCCCTCAGAGGCAGTTCTAGACTTCCCACAGACAAGCCTGGGGGTCTTTTTTAAGGTTTCCAGGCTAATGTGCACAAGGTGACCCCTTAGAAATCAACTGAAGTGAATGAAAGAAATAACTGTGTATTGGAGTAGAGAGTTCAACACAGCCTTAACCAAGGGCAGGGTGAAACGCTGTCCCTGCTGGACCTTCTTGCAGCAGCAGACACTCACAGAGCTGCTCAACTCCGTGGACTCCTCAGCACCACATTGTTCAATAGTTTTGGCAGCTCAGCTTTGCACTAACACAGCATTTGGTCAGGAAGAATGGACTGGACGTAGCTTTCAAGAACTAGAGCATCATCTTGTGCATGATTAGAACTGCACCATCATTTAGTGTTCATTAACATATCTTGGATGCCAAAGAAACTCCCTAGGCTAAAATGCACTTATTTTAAATCAACTTGGAGTAAATTGCACAGAGGTCTTAACACATCATAAGATATTGGCTGTAAGATACTAAGGGAACTCCTACAGCCAGAACTGTTCTGCTCTCCCAAAAATGCAAACTGTTACTCCATTTAAAGAAAGTTGAGAAGCAGCCTAGATTAATGATCCAGAGCTAATTAAAGAGGTAAATAACTGTGGTGATGTACCCTGAACAAAAGAGGCAAAATATAATGCAACAGGAAATAAGAAGAAATATGGGAGGTTGCTTAAACTACATTTCTAAAGGCAGGCAGAACTATAAAATGCCAAATATTATATTAATGCAGAGTAGGCTTATTAGAAAAGCAAATTATAGCTGAATATAAATTAGATTAAGAGTTTGTTTTCTGCTGCCAGTACTATTGAATTTAATTGTTATAGCTTACTTTTTGAGGGAAAAATAAGTTGGCCACAACTAATGAGAAGACTCCACTGTCCCACAGGGATGAGACCCCTGGGGTGAAGGAGGCACCTCAGAAGAATCTGTGTTCAAGAAAGGGATTGATCCATCTCCTGAAGCACACACATGTTGCCGTAAATTATTTCAATTATTATTGTGAGTTTGAAGAAAGAACTTCCCACCCAAACTAGCGGAAGGAGCAAAGAGCCTCATATGTTCTGTCCCCTGCCCCATCCCATGTGTAAAACAGCAGAGGAAAACAAAGGTCTTTACTGCCAAGTGTGCTTCACATCGAGGTAAACAGCCTTAGCCACCCCTACAAAACCAAGACACTCACTCTTCATGCTCAGAGTGCCCAGCAGTGTAACCAGGGATGTCAGTGTGCTGGTTAGAAGTTTATTAGTCAAATATTACAACCACCTTACTTCTTAATGTTACATCAGTGCTAATTCAACAGCATCACCATGGTTACACTGTTATTACATTTGAGCCTTGCAGGTGTCTTATCAAGATGTACCAACACAATCTCTGTATTCATTCTGTAAAAATTCAGACAAATAATCTAACTATCATATCTCCTCTATTAACATAAGGCCACGATCTCTGTTCCTTAATTAACACAGACCCACAATACCATCTCCTGTGTCAAAAGCGAGCTATTGTATGTTCTCTCTCCCATAGTCCAATCCCCAACACAAAACAGCAAAGCTCCTAATTAGCTGCCCATCTTTGGGAGCAGCTTCCATCAATTCACATTCCTGTATTATTTAGAACCCTTTTTCACCATCAGTAGGACCATTAAAGTCATAAAAACATCCACAACACCCTGGAGAAAGAAAATTTACCAGAGCTTTGTCAAGGAGCTAAAGCTGAAGACACCTTTTAAAAGTTATTCTAAAATGGCTTTCAAAAAGCACTACTGAGGGTCTGCAATTCCAACTGAGGCATCACCTCAATGCATAAGAAAACCTTAAATTATGTAACCTACCAAAGGTGGGACAAATTCTGACAGTCCAAGCAGCAGACTTTGGTGATTTGATACCACTTAGTTGATTTTCTTCCAGTTTTACACAGAAATTCATTAAAATACATCATTAATTGTCTGTCAGCGTGACTGCAACAGAGATTCCTGGCTTCAGGATTAGTGGGTACCCCACTGCCTTCCAGACTAACCCACCCACTCCCTTCAATACTCCTCTTGCCTTGGCATTCCTGTTGCTCTTCACTTGACGTATTTCTCTGCAATGTTTCATCTCCTTGTGACTGTGAATCAGAACGTTCATTACCTGATGATTAAGTTCATAAACACTGATTCAGTCTCTCTTGCTTCATTAAGCTGGTCTGGTTTGCTCCTGATTTATTCTTTGCCTGAGACTTCACCTGCTTCTCTCCTGGTCTCAGACTGTTGGAATTGCTGTCCAGGATTGATGGATCTCAGGTTTGAGTTCTGCAGTGGAAGTGTGTCCTGTACTCTGACTGGTTTTTAACAGGACTACAACCACACCTTCTAATTTGAGCAGAGTCCTTGAATTTCAGTGAGCTAAATAAAGCTGGAATAAATACAGATTATGAGAAAACTGTTCTTAAAATAGTTTTTAGGAATGTGAAAGATTTCATTTTCAGCAAGAAGGAGTTCTAGCTTTGCATTTCTGACCCAGATGCAAGTTTTCTATGAAAATCAGGAAAAAAGTAATACTAGAAGCATAACTGGAACAAGATTTGTCCAGAACTGGAAACTCAAGACCAAGGCATGAGGAGGATTACACTGAAGGAACTGTACATTACTGTGCCCAAGCATTACCCACAACAGAGCAATTTCACCTGCATTTACGGTATTCCACTACAGGACTATTTTTCTTCCCAAACAGCTGAGCTAATTCCCAAGATATCCCATCCCATGTCTGTGACTCAAAAGCGTAATGATTATAACAATCATAATATGATTAAAAACTTACACTCAGAAATGCTTTTGTAGCACAATGAAAATAAATATTTCTAAGGTAATTTTTCTCACAGCATATAGTAGATGATGTTGCCATTTCTGTACTAAAGACAGCTAAACAAATTACTTGGAATTAATATTCTCTTTCAGAAATTACATTGTTCTGCCTTTTAATTTCATCTGACTGGAGCATGATTTCCTGCAATGTATTTCTCATTCCAAGCCAAATTTGTATCATGCTTCATTTGGGAAGTTGAAGTAGCACCCAGAGGATTATTTCCTGCAAAAGGTAGAGTTAATTTTCCATTTATGTAAGCAAATGTACACACTGAAACTAACCTATAAATGGCATTGCTACACCAAGTGGAGAGACAGGGTCATAGTATTTAGATAGTAATTGACAGGGGAAAGATCAAACTCTCATAATTTAAAAGAATGGCAAAATTTAGCTTATTTTGGTCCCTGCAACTACACAAATTATGTTGCAATTTCACATGTAACACACGTTTTCAAAGTAAGATATTTATGTTGCAAAATAGTTCCTGCAGTAAAAGGAAATCAGGCTACTTGAATTATTTTTACTTGTACTTGTTAACAGGATGGAAATTGTTCGGACTGGCTTTCCCTGCAACAGCAATTATTAATTGAATAGACAGCTGTGAGCTGTGGTCAGAAATGCTTTTCTGAAAATCTGCTGCTTGGATAAAACACACAAAATCAGTAAGAGAAGAGCAATCCTTAAGAATGATGTTTATTGACTCATTCCTGGTTGGCACTGCTGATAGAAAGGACAGGACACAGCCCTGATATGACAACTGCAGGGCCCAGATTGGAATGTCTGTCCCCAGGGTTGCTGCTCTGGATTTGATCTGGCATAGCTGATAGCAGAAGCAAGGCTTGAAATGGACAATTTTCCAGCAATAAGGAAAGGATTACAAGACAAACTACTCTATAAAGCAGTGGGGGGGGGGGGGGG
>JAWWLZ010000043.1:5226725-5252140 GCA_035041345.1 Poliocrania exsul
CCCCCCCCCCCCCCCCCCCCCCCCCCCCCCACAAAAATTGAAACAGGAGCAATAGAAGCTTTGCTGCATTACAAGTATCAGTGAAGTAAATGCTTCCAATAAAAAGCTCAACCCAAGGAGTGTTATTTATCAGAGAACATCTGTTTGGCTGACCACTATCTGTGCTAGTGCTGCCTGACATGAATACTTATAGAAAGGAACACAGCCTGGCTTGATATCAGAAAGATGTCTATTAGTGTGCTCTTAGGAGGGAGTGAATTTATTCCTCGCACCCTTCCTTTCACACTCAAGACCAGGGGCATGGGCACATCTGAGATCCACATTTGATATGTTGGCTACATGAGTATTCCTTGCAACAAAACCACAAGTCATGTTTGACTCCTACATGGCACTCGGTAGAAAATGGAATATTTTAAAAGGAGCCCCAAATCCCAAAGTGATGCTTAAGCTCAGTTATTTTGGCCTTGCATATGGACCATTATGTTGCTTCAGTATGCTACAAAACCTATAAATCACACCATAAACTAAGTCTGCATATTTATGAACTTGCCACATATTAATTAGATGTCTTTAGCATAATTATATTTTACTAGTAATTTAAAAGCACAGGTAGAAGCCCATCTTCAATGAAGTTTTTATCACCTATTTATCATAAATTTTTGAAAGTCTTGCAAATTAACAACTGTCCCTGCTCACGTAAAAGTGAAGTTACTGATGCTATATGGAAGTTACACAATAAACTGCTACCTCACTAAGTAGGTTAAGAATGGCCATGGATCCTTCTGGGCTGAATATTTTTTCCACTGGCTTCATACATTTACAGGGAACAAGCACCTCACAAGACAGTCAAAATAGCTTTGGTTTGAAATCTGTGTGACACCCCACTGCTACATATTTTAATTGAAACACAAAGGAGACAAAAATCTGCCACTATAACCAGGGTCAGGACTCCAACACACTGAGAAAGCTTTGGGGGAGCCTCCTAATTGCAAAACACAGCAGGTATTCTCCAACATGGAAATAGGGAACAAACTTCCAAGTCCACATGGTACAAAATATCTGGGCACCAGTTATGTGTTACATCATCCTTGAGACCAGACTCACATATTGCTTTAGTCATGGCAATAGTTTCATTAATTGCAGCTGAAATCAATGGGAAAGGCAGCATTTCCTTTCAGGATTAAGGCAGACTCCTTGCCTTGGTCTTGCAGTCCTGGTCTCAGTCTTGAGGAATTATTTATGTCAGTTTAAAAATAATACGAAGTGCAGCAGAAAGATAACACTGTTACATAAATGAGGGTACAAAGTAGAGGGCAGTAAGATCCATTCCAAGCCATCAGAACTGTTCTACCATCTATGGATGATAATTTCTTTTATGTGGCCTGATGGTAGGATCAGACTATTAACTTCTGCCATCTGTGTGCAGCCTGTCCCTTATCACTGAATTTTGACTGCAGCCTGTAAACCTCTGACTCAGCTGCTGATTCCTGCTCCGTTGTGTTGGCAGAGACCAAGTGCCTTCCCCCATGTACATGTGCACTGGGGGCAAATTGCATTTAAAATCCCAAACTCTGCCAGACTAATGACTTATTTTTTTTAACACAGAGCAAGGCAATATTTTTTGTGTTTTCATGGACAGTATGTGAAGGTTATTTAAGCTACTCCAGGGAGCAGGGAAAAATATTCTCATTGCCACAGCACAGTTCAGCTGAGAGGGGTCCTTATGCGGCATTCTTCATAAACCCTTAAGAACCATATATCCAAGCCTCAGGTTAAGGTAAAGAGTTCTTTGTTTGTTAGTTTGTTGTTTTGGGGTGTTTTTGTCAAAACAAAAAGAAAAGAATTTGTTAATTCTTAACTCTTTTATGATATAGTCCCTACATCTGAGGCCTTCTAAGATTGTAACCTCAGATTTACCAGCCTCCTAAAGGAGTATCACAACACTCACTACAGCAGATCACATACTAACACCACTTTAAAAGCAGCAGCAAAGTTCAAGCACCTTTCCCAGCAAGTTTCAGGCAGAGCTGCTGCTTCTTCAGGTGCAATTTCTACCCAAATGCTTTTCTACATTTTGGCCCAACTAACACATCCCACCACACTATCTGTGGACTTTGCCAGGTTTCTTTCATGTTGAATCCTTCAGGGTGCTAAACAGAGCCTCAAGTGTTAACTGACTTGAAAATCATCTGGACTGGGAGGAATGGAATAAAGTTCAATAGGTCACCTGTGCAGCCAGGACACACATTCCATGGCTCAGCTGGGTTCTGGCAGCCTGACCCACACACAAGAAGGTCTTAAGTGATCATCATCACAACACCCCATGGGCAGCAGCAATATCCATCCCAAGGGAATGTGCAAACCAGCAGGAATCCTGCATGGTGACCTGCCCTGGCATTCCAACAAGACTGGCCATCTGTCTCAGTGACCACAGTGCCAAGCAGGGCCAGGTGAGCCTGTCTCTCACCCTTCCCTTCACACCTCAGAAGGTCCAGGATAGCAGGTTTATGACTGAGCCTAATGTGTTTGTCACAGCTCTGGTTCACTGTACCAGCATAACTGATGCTTTCCTGTAACTTAAAATCAGAGTTCATTTCCAGCTTCTGCAAAATTAACTTCCATGGCAGCATGGCATTTTTAACTAGAGACTATTTAGTGTCTCTCTCAAAGTGTCCCCTGACTTCCTGAATGGTTTTTATACTTCACATTTAACTAAAAATCAATGAATTTATTTTTCCAGATTACTACTTCAAAGGCAAGTAATACTCCAGTAACTTAGATGAGGTGGAACCAATGGGATCATTTGCAGAAGCAAAGGAAGCAGAGTTTGGCCCACAGTTAAAATTAGGCAAGGTTAATAAAACTCAGCTATGACTTGGCCATCTCTTCAGGGAGCTGTGACAATGCACCAACTGATTTAGAGCTCGGCACGGCAGGATTGTCTGTGGTGAGGGATAGGGAGCCAGTGGGAGGTGAAAATATTTAGTAGCTTAAACATATGCAGGCTGTCAGCACTGAGCTGTGCAGGCTCCTCCAGTGGGGACTGGGAAGGACCTCTGAGTTGCCAATACAGCAGATTTCTCCTTGATGAGGATGAAATTCCATTCAGCCTCCTCCCCTCTCTCTCCCAGGTTACAGCTCTACCCCAGAAGGAAGCAGTCACAGCAAGTCTGGTTTAGCCATGGTCTGGTACAGCAACTCTGCTTCCTTTTGCTGTTCTGCTGTCTGCAGTAGTGTCTGGAATAACCCCAGATGAACATCCAGCTCCAGCAGCTGGAGGAGCAGCCATCACTTCAACAGAGGTTGCACTCGACTCTCCTTTACCCTCTCTCAAGTGAAGTGAGCTTCCTAATCATTTAAGCAATAATTAAACCCAGGTAGAGCAAGCAGGTAATTTCCCAGGCAATTCAAGCTAAGTGTCAAATTAAGTAGCCTCCTCATTGTTGTGCATATTTATCAGCATGTTAATGATTCATTTGAAGACAGTGTGAAATGGCTTCACTTCACTGGCTGATTGCTGTGGTTCTTACCCTCACCACTGAAATCAGCACATGCCATTTCAGTATCTTTCATATTATTCAAAGATCATGTCTGTGCACTCAAGGACATCAGCAGATATTATAAAAAGAAATAGGGATTTTAGAAGTTTCTTTTTTTTCTGCTGGTCCCTTTCAAGTGATGACCTTAGACATGCATGGAAGTGTCAGTGTTTGTGATTCAGCATCTCTTCAGACTGGTCCATGTGGACTATAACTCAATATTAGGAGACATTTGTTCCTGCCAACTTTTTCTTCTACACAAAATTTCGAAGGCAATGGGGTGGGAGGGAAAAACTAGAAGAAGAAACTTCCTTCTGGCTTCCATCCCTCTGAACTTCTGTGAAGCACACACAGTAGGAGCAGTGGCCTACCTAAGAAAACAATACATCAAATTCATCCATTTCCTTGATGAATGGCCAATAACTGCTAAGTCAAACCCAGAGACTGTGCCAGCATTAAATCAGACCTGAAGGACACTACAGGACTTGGGTCACACCATAAATCAGGAAAAATCATTCTTTGCTCTGCTTAGACTTGGATTTACATGGGAGCGAAGTTTTACAAAGGAGCTGACCTTGTCTTTTGTCAAGACAGAATGTTTGCCCTCCTACCAACAGATCCAGAAGTTCAAAGCAGGGACTGATCTTCTCTTGTTTTGGGTATTATGTCAATCTGTCTGGAACAAGGGCAAAAAGTTATTTCTCCTATTCCCTCTTAAAACAAAACATTGTTAAATCATACAAAAATTTCCAACAATTAATAGCCAGTCAATTTTCAGTCTTATACCTGAACTGGAGAACAAGGCAAAGCAAACTTTGACCATGACTCAATCAATAGAATGGGCACAGCACAGGAAAGGAGTGGAGCTTGTCTCTGCTTTGGATTAGAGGGCCTGTTATTTGAGGTTCTCTTTCAGATTAAGCCTTCTTAGCAGGATCAAATCTAAAGCTTGTTTTATTTCTCATCCCTCAAAGACTGGATGATCCATTCTAAAGTTTCCAAAACTTTTCATTGTTTATGAGCATTTGATTCAAGGCACATTGACCAAGTGTTCAAAACTACTAAACCCACTACCACCCAAATGAAGAGGGTTTAGAAATATGAGACCTCAACTAAATTCCTGAAAGCTCCAAACCGGACAACTCCTCATGTGATACAGATGGAATATGGGGTAGGGAGACTTCAGAGGAGTGAACATCCTTCCATTTGTCAGATTAAGGGCATTCCTACTAAGAGGATTTGCTAGATAAATTAATTCTGAGTGATCACCTCTGGGATGCTGTGATGGGCTAAAGGAAAGATTTAAAAAAAAAAAAGTTTTGTCCTTTTCAGAGAAATTATTTAATCAGTAACTATTTCCAGCTATGTTGAGATCCAGTCAAACTGCCTAAAAATTAACTTGGCTTCATCATTTTATATAATGTTAATCTAAAATAACCTCAAAATGCATCAGAAGACACAGCTCATCTGCAGGGGCCCTGTGGTACATTCTGCACTACCTCTTTTCATAAAAGAAATAATCAAATATTCGGTCCTCATGAAAGCATCAGTCGGCCTCATTTTTCCCAGCTGTCATTTAGAAACACCAAAAGAGAAGAATGACAAATGTTACAAGTCTCTGACCCACCAGACTCTGACAGCAGTTTCATAATATTTTTCTCTTCAATCTCACCTTCTGGCAAAAGGTGAGTCCATTCAGACATTTGTTTCCCAATTCTGACCCTGCTGTTCCAGCAGCCAAATCTGCCTTGCACTCTCCACTGCACATCTACATACATCAATATAAACAATCAGCTCACCAGGAGAAAGGTATTTTAGAACTATTTCCCACCCCTGTCTCAAGATTTCCTAAAAACCCAGAAGTGATGCTCAACCAAAGAAGCACCTAACAATTTAGGCTGGAATCTCCATGAAGGTGTCACTGTGCAGCATTTCAGAGGCATTTGAGATCTTTTCCTGTCAATAATATCCTGACCTACACCCTTCCCCAGAAGTTCAGAGCTCCAGTCTAACATCCCAACTGACAGAAACCCTCACATTAAGTACAACTGGGAAAAGGACACAACACTTGGAGAAGCTCAGACATGGACTTGGGATTTCTTAGGACACAAGGACACCCCAAGCCTCATTGAAGTCTTTGAGCTGCACCTTCAGTACCTCACAGATATAACAATAGATTTGTGCTCAGTGCAGAGTCCCAAACCAGAGTGAACACAGACTGAATTCAGGCCTCCTTGGCAGCAGTGCCATGGTAACCACACTTCTGAAGGCAAGATAATGCCAACAAATGCAGCTAGAAGGGCCAATAAACCCATAAACCAGGCAATCTTCAGTAGCTCAGTCACCAAAGTTGAACTATTGCAATTAGACTGTATCAAGGAATGGCATTCAGATACACAACTGGAAAGACAAGAGAAAAGGGCCAGCAAGCTGGATTGGATTGTAATAAGAAGGGCAATATTTAAAAAAAAAATCTAAATGAGGAAACACAATCTGTGTTTATGGCACATCTCCACATCCTACAGAGTGCTGTGTTAGTGCTTAATAAAAACGTATGCAATACATAAACACACTGCTGTATGATAAGTAGATAGAGGAAACAGCCATAATATTCTAGTTTCTATTACTGTTATTCTGGGAGGAATATTTCCACATGCAATTAACTCTGTTTGCAATATACCAGAGACAAACAAAGGTAAATGGAAAAAATCCAATTAAATTAAAGAACCACAAAGGACACATTCAGTGACCAATAAATAACATGTAAAACACTGCTGGAGTAGGTTGATGAGCATTGCTGGTTATCAAATGTTGGAGGGAATTCCTTGAACAACAACAGAGGGGAGATATAAAACTTAAATTCCTGAAGGGGTTGGGGATGTGACAGGGAGAGGAGGAAGGGCAGCCTCATGGCACAGGGACTGGCTGTTTAGAGAAGTTGTGTTGAGGTCAAGAACATTGAACAGGTCATTGCAAACTCATTTCTCAGCTGAACAGGAGAGATCTAATTGCCCCCTCATCCTGCTGACTGCACTGCTCTGCCAGCCTGATGGATTGACAGCACCCACCTCCCTCACCCACCTGGCTTTCAGTTCAAACAAGCTTTTTTGTGCTTTTCCTCACATTACTTCTCATGCTAAGGAGAAAGTCCCAGAAATTCTGACAACATGTCATTGTGTACCTTCTTTCCTTTGTTGTGATGCTTGTAAGAAGGTTTACAATAGCTGGATGAAAAGACACAGGAGCAACACAGGTGTTATTTCATTACTTGTACAGTTGTTCCTGAGCATTCACTGACCAAAACTTGCAGCATCAAAAAAGGCAACAGGAAATTTGTTGCCTCCTGACTGCAAGGTGCACACTGCTCAGCATTTTAAGCCCACAGACCTTTTCAGTTTTATTTCTGTCAACAGACCAAAGCCTGGTTCTAGCATGACAATCAGGTCTAGGGCAGTGAGTTTCTTTTAGTCACCTTAGTCTGAAACATTTTCTTTCTGACCCTTAACAGCAAAGACTCTTAACTACATATTTATTTGGAGCAAAACAGGAAAAAACTATTTCAACAAAACAGCTTTAAAATTCAGTAACAGCTCAATGATGTCCATCTTTGTGATTTCACAATAGTTCTTTTTAGTGGTGGGGGCCTGTCCAATACAAAGCCATTCCATGGGAATCTTTGAGTCCAGTGGGATGTGCCTGGAGCTGCAGAGGTACCACAGTCACCAATTAAATGCACAACATCTGTCTTTGGGACAAAGAGAAAGAATAGTGTGTACCAGCACCATCAGACTCTGCCCAGCTAAAGAAGAACCTGTATCTGGCCTCTGCAGCTCAGATTTTACATCTTCTTGCAGGTAAAATAACTACAGAGCAACACAGTTAAACTTGTTTTAAAAACCCAATTCTGAAGCAAACTAACAGTGCCTCTACCCTCCGAATCCAGCCCTTGTGCCAAGTCAAGTTTCTGCAGCATTCTTTTGTATTTTTACCAGCATCACATTATTTTCCTTAAACATGTGGCATTGACTTGATTTGTTGGAATGAGACATCTCAGTCATTGTAAAGACTGAGATCTACTGTTAGAATGTACTTTAAGGTGTATTTTTGTTATTGTACCCAAGTAGGTTGATGGAGGTGTTTTTTGGAACCCTGGCAAAGAGGCTTTGCAGGCTGGTAATTGCCTGTGCAACTTATTTTGGAAACATTTATATAACTTAGGAATAAAGCATAGGAATAGAGCAAAGGAATATTTCCAACACATGAGTGGCAAGGGTAATGACCCTTTAGGTGTTTTTTGGAATGTTTCCTCCCAAATCAAAACTCACACAGATTATAGAAACTCCAAGATGCTCTCTAATGGGTTATAGTCAAAACATTTATTAGCCTTCCTAGCTATTTTTTACTATATTAATTCCCACTTTGTGTTCAAATTTAGACACATAATTGAAGTTAGATCTTTGTAAAAATGTAGGCAAAGTCAATGAGAAAATCCCACATTGACTTCCATGGGATTTAAATGGTACAACAACTTTGAAAGTACAAGAAGATCTTTCTGTAACAAACTCCAGATCCTTTTGTTATTAGAACTGGAAGTTAAAAAATACCAACAGCAATAAAGCCATTTTGGCATTAGAAATTAAAAATGACAAGCACATCACAGCCTGTTTGGAGTGCATAACCAACAGAGGCAGAGCAGATTAATTTCTATTTGCATTGCTCAGCATTGGGTCAGCCACACCTGATGTATTAAGATTATCTTGGCTTTATTTTGAAGTAGAGGCCTTTCTGCAATATCTTTTCTTTCAGTCAACACAGGACGGGTGTGTTGGAATATTCCTACAACAAATATAATCATAATAGGAGGTCATATTTTCTCCTGGAAAGTAGGAAGTATTTTTTTCCTTAAAGAGGATGCAAACAATTTTGAGAGCAAGCCTTATTCGAAGCCTGTTGTCTTCAGCAGCCAACCTGAGCCTGATCAGATAAGCAATTTCAAGTGGGATTAAATGTGACACTGCAGTTACTTTGCTCAGTAAAATAAACAAAACTGCTGTGTGGAAAACACGAGCTGTACATACAGAGGGAGTAAAAGGAAGATCCAGTTCAGTAAGTGGCCTTAGCATGAGGCTGGGCTGATTAACAACAGGAACAGCCTTGCAGGAAAATACTTGACATGGACTCAGGTTTTTCAGATACACTCAGCACCACCAGCAATATAAAATGCCACTTATTAACTATACCCATCCCACCCAAAACACCCTTTGCATACAACAAACTGAGATTATGTCACTCACTCAGCCTGTTCCTGTGTTCCTCTCTCTGTGCCAGCATTTTATCTTTCAAGTTCTTTGGAGCAGAACATTTCACACACATCTATATTTGTAATGTGCCAAGCTCAAGAGGCCACCTGTCCTTTTTGGTGTATGGCATCCTCAAAATTACCCAGGAAAATATGGCATGTGAGTCACCACACACATAGGACATGGCATTCCTTAAGTCACTCTGTGCAGAAAGAAGGTAACCTGCTACACTTACCAAACACAGTTTTAGGGGGTAAAATATAACCAAAAGTATACTTGTTTTCTTGTAGGGTGGTTTGGTTGGTTGGTTTACATTGCCTTCCTGCTACTGGTTCAGTTGCTTCTTAAAAACATACAAAAATACCATATATTTCATTTCAGATACCATGGTGCAAAACGCTGTCTTCAATGCACAAAGAAAGATTGAATAACATTCTGTGAGTTGAAACTAATATGAAGAGTAGCAGAATACTCATTCAAGCCTAAGATGTGACATTCTCTGGCAGAAGGGAATATTCCAGTCAGCTTTACAACATACTCTTTCTCCCAAGGTCTTCAGCTCTGCTTCCCAACATAAATCCTCAGAACAGTGAATTCAGCACAGCTGCTCTTGCTGTTCTTGCATTTCCTTGGGGTTCCCAGAGAGCTGCACACCATGAAATGTCTCAGAGGCTGCCAGTCACACTGACACACTGCCCTGGCAGGAGGGTGAGGGCTCTGGGGTCTGGCATGTCTGATTTTACAACAAGGCTAGCAGGAATTCAGTCATTCTGAAGCTGACAGCAAACCCCAAGATCCTTTCATTGACTTCATTACCCCGGATGATCCCCAGTGTGTATAACCTATTCACCTTAAGGGACATCCATCCCCCCCATTTCAAGAGGTTTCTCCTCCACTTCTCTCCTGAACTGTCCTTTGGCTGCCCCGGTACCCTGAGGGCCACAGCACTTCTGTGCAATTGGAAAAGCTCTTCTCTGTATGCCAAAACACATTCCCTACAAGTCTTTACAGATGTTTTCTTTCTCACCATGCCAAGTTTTAACCTGTTCTTGCCACTAATCCTCTGCACAGCTCTGCACCACCAATATTGCATTCAGCAGCAGCCAACTCTTATCCTATGTGTCCTTCTCGTTTTCCTTCACCTCTCTATCAGCATTCCTCACAAAGCATCCAGCAAATTTACATTTTCCCTTAAAATATGTTTCTTTTTATTACTTTTCCCTTGTGACATCTCACTCCTCAAGGTCTATTTCTAATCTCTTACCACATCTTAAAAGCCAGTAGAATTCAGAGAAGTCACCTGTGATTGAGTGTAACTCTCTTAGTCCAGGGAAAAGACCCAGCTGGGCTGAAGGGAATGCCAGGAAAGGGCATTCATGTTCTTTTGATACTGAAGTACAAGGAGGAAACTGGACAGAGAACCTTTCTAATCTGTGCAGCCCCAGGGACCCTGTCCTGGCAGGACTCCAAAAAGCCACACAAGGAATCTGGTTCAGCTGTGAAATGAGGTAATCTTGTCCTTAGCACAACCTGAGATTTTCTGCCGTTTTGAGAACGATGAAAATCAGTGTCTAAACTACCATACAAAGGAGGCTGCACAGAGATTATATTATTTCCATTTGTTTTCTTTTGTTTCTGCTAACAGCACTTCAAAGAACTGCTAAAGTCCTTTAAAGCCTGTATGTTGACTTCAAAGGAAACCAGTTTTCCTTATACATTTGTTTTGTTGAGTTTTTTTGTTTGGTTTATCTGTTTGTTTTTACATTTTCACCTTGTTTTCAGGGGCACTGGTAGCACAAATCCCCATGAAAACCACAGAAAGGCCAAGAAGTGCTTTAGGCATCACCTAAACCAAAGGAACTACAATTCTTTAGTAATAACAATTATATTAAATTTGCTCTGAGTTGAAGACTGTTATTCACTTACCACCACCTTCCTCCTATCAAAACAGCCCTGAGTCCCCACACAGAACAAAGGTATTTACAATGCATAAAGGGATTTGTTCTGTTGTTTTACTCTTATCATCCAAATACTGAGAAGCAGCTGAGCTCCAGGCAGGGGAAAGGGGCCACATCAGAGCTGGGAGGTTCATGTCACTGGAGGAGCAGACATGGAAAAATTTAATTTCACAGTGTAGAAAGAGAGCCGGTTTAGCAACATCGACACGCAGGGGTGAAAACACACAACCACTTGAGGCATTAAATGGTGAAGTTTCTCAGGTTCAAGGTCTCTCTTTGAGGCAAGCCTGCCTGTGGTAGATTTTGGCTTATCAAGTCCCAGCCGTGCTCCTCACAAGAAGAGGAGCTGCTATCTCCCATCCTCTCCCAGCACCTTAAACCCCGCTGCACACCAAGGAGCACAAAGCCCTGGCTCAGGCTCCTCAGAGCACAGGTGAAACAGTAATCAAGCACAAAGTTATCACAGCTGCAGGAGGATCAATAACAAGTCATTCTGAACAACAACTCCCAACTCGTAGTCTGGGAAACCATTCCGTTGCACACCCATCATATTTTCTATTCTCTCAATGTTCACTAATTTTGAACCACTGTTTATTTTGGGACAAACACAGGATATTAACCAGCAAACTGTTTTCCAAGAAACCTTATTCAAGTTTAAACAGGAATTACCTTCCAATCTAAACTTGGACTCCACAGCTGAGCTGCTGCTCCCCATCAGCTTAATGACTGATTGGTTGCAGCTGAAGGTGGAGGCACCTGGGCCTTCCTTATATGGAAAGAGAGAGCAGGAATGGCCACTCACCTGTGAGTGGATTTTTGTAACATAAAGATGCTATACCAAGATAGAGTTTCTCACTGAGTAGATATGTCTCTTGTAAAAAGAAATCAGCACTATCACACAGGAGCCTCTTTCCCAAGTCACCCATGCACAGCACAAACACAAGTACCAGCAAAATACATTCATGAAAGTGGCAGAAGCACAAGAATGAATTCCGTTAAAGCACTTTTAAGAGATCTGACTGAATTTTGCCCATCAAAGGGACTCTGTCTAAAGCAGATAGCTTCTACTATCATTCTGCTACTATAAGTTAGGTCTTCCAAAAGAAGCATCCAGAATTTGTTTCATATATTATCTCTAAATGGATAGGTACCATTGAATAGCAATAATTAAAAAAAAAAAAAGAAGAAGAAACTAACCCAAAAAACAGAAGGAGATGCATCAGGAATTTGAGTGAAATTAAACATACAAAACCAACCCATTTTTTTAAGAATGAGGGGAGGTTGGGTGTAACAATACCTTACTGATTTAAAATAGTTTTTAAAAGTCTGTTTAAATCCAGATCAGCAGTAACTATTGCTTTTAAAAGACACATTCCCTTTATAAGCAAAGCCAGATGGATTTTATTGTTATTATTTTTCATTTGAGAACCACAGGCAGACTGGGATTCTTCCTCCCTGCAATTTTTTCAAGGTGGCTGGGCTCAGGTGTGCAGCCTTAGTACAAATGGACAATTCTAAAAGGTGTCTTGAGGCATAGCCTTGAGCTACAGGGAGAGGAACTGCCTTGTGAGCAGCCTCTGGCACAACAGAAGAAACACATAGAGAGACCTGAAATCCAGGCTCCTTCTTGCTCCCCCAGTTCCCACTTTTCCTTAAATTCCCTTTTTCCCTTGGGAAAAATTTATGTGCATCTGTCTTGTGAATCCCCTGCTAGTGAGTGGCTGAATGAGTTGAAAGAAGAGAACTGCACATCCCCTATTTCCTCTCACAAATCCTCACAGGAAGCTTTGGAAGAGCCTTCCCTTCTCACAGGCTGTTTTTGCACTCCAGCATAGCCCTCAATAAGGCACGAAGGCAATCTGCCTGTGCCAGAACAGGCAGCAGCCCTGTGGGCATCAGGACTGTTTGTGTTTAGGAACAGGTAGCTCAGGCCTAAAAGCAGCTCCAGGAAACCACTTAAGGAAAAGAAGACTCCTTTAAAAATGCATCTCCACCCTCCCTCATAAGACAGACTCCAGTTCACTTGTTTGTTACTTAATTCAGCCTAAGGGATGACAAACATTTTCCTCGCACAGAACACAGCCATATAAAATGCTTTAGCCTCTCCTTTTCCAAACCATGCTTTCAACATAACACACCAAAACAAGCCCCAAGATTATGGCTGGACTAGCAAGGCTCACTGACATCAGCCATTAACAAACCAACAGACTTTGGTGCCAGCAGGGAGCTGAGCTCCATACCCAGAAGGAGCTTCCACAACCCTGCTGCACATTCTGCATAATCACAAGCTTCTAAAAGTGCTTCACCCACCTCTTTCTGATGCAGGATGTAGTTCCCAGACTCTTTTCAGCCTCACACCAAGCTTTTGCCCCTTCTTAGCCTCCCTTGCCACTTAGAGCTCCTGCTCTGTCACACTCCAGAGCTCAAATGAGGCACCCCCAGCTCCTGCCCTGTTTGTACCCTCTGCAATCAAGGGCATTAATTGGAACCAGCTGTTCTGTTCCCTGCCTTCGTTCCCACCCCATCACAGCTTCATCTTCAGGCTGTGATGAACTATCACCTGGCACTTGAGCCTCCATCCTGCTCCATGGCAAAGGTAATTCAGAGGCCACAGAGCATTGATCTCACTAACACAGGATCAATACTGTGCCTCTGCACTGTGCAAAATCCCACCTGATGGCTTTGGTCAGGAACAGGCCAAGGGAAGCACAAGATGGATAAATTCTGCTGTGGTGCAATGAAGTTTCTGTTCAGCACATTACTCATCACAAATACATTGTGTCACATCCTGACATGACAGATGATTCATCATCCTATTCTATGAGCACAATACAGCACATAAGAAGCAGTGGTGACTGGGGGAAGATTTCACCTTATTTCCTTTAAAACCTGCAAAGCACTCTGGTTTCTCATACACTGGATCATCATCAAGCATCTCTTTTCACACAGGGTGCTCTGATTGCACATTAGATGAAAGCCCACTTAGCATTGCAACCACAGCAGGCCAAGCCCTGGTTATTCATTGCAGGACATAAACGCCATGAGATCTTCCTCCCTCTGCTGATACTTTATCATCTTTTAAGAAGATTTCTACTATAAATTTCAAAGTTTCACTCCTGCTCCTTTCCCCTTGCATTTTCATGACAAAGGTTCATTCATCAGCTCTGAGGTGCAAGCTGAAGGAGGAGGAACAGGGAGTAAAGAGAGAATGCAGAGGTAAATTATAGGAACTCCCCTCATCCCTTCCTCTTCATCACTGGCTTGCAAACTCCTGTTAGCCTCAAGTTGACCTACACTGTATGAACCTCATGATGTTAAAAATTACTCCAGCAGCCTGTTGGTCTGTACAGAGACCATCTGGGGGAGCTCCAGGAGCAAATGCTCTTCCTTCTATCCCAAACATCCTTTTGGCTTCACTGTTGAGAAAAAAAAAAACTTCAATACCTAATGCTGATGGTTTCATTTGGGTATGAGCCCCAGAATCTGCTGGCAAACCCCAGACATCTAAGCTACCATCTCATTAATATTCCTTCTCTTTTTCCAACAATATGTTTGATGCCAAACTACTATTGGCACCTACTCATGCCTCAATTTCTCAGGTATGGGATGAGAAGAGTAATATTTACTCCTCTGGAGAATGTGCTGAGCTTTGCAAAAGCAAACAAATACAGCAGCCTGGGAATACAAGCACTACTGAAAGCTGATATCTGAATATCTCATGACATATGGCTGTCTTTGAAATTAGAAAACACGTTATGTCACCTTAGGAAATTTTGATTCACCTGCCTGTAAGTACCTTATACAGTTTTCTAAAGTTTCTTTTTTGTTTTATTCTCAAATATATCTGAAATAAATACTGTTTATGCCACACAAGATCTAGATTCTTAAAAGAAAAGATAAAAACACAATGTCATTCGTGATTGTTTTAAAATGTTTTATAGGAACTAGCAGACTGCACAACAGATGCAAGAAGACAAGAGGATTCAACCAAGACAAGCCCACACATTAGACATTGTGTCAGAACTTTTCTTTTAATTAAAAAGATTAAAAAATAGGACAGCAATAATTCCTGCAAACGACATGTGTGTTTTAAAGAGGAAAAAATATGAAACCTTCCCAGTCTTTTTCATTTACATGATTGTAATGATTAAATTTTGTATGTTTGGAAGAAAAAAATCCCTAGAGCAGAGTCAGGGCATTAGGAGCAACAGTGTCTATATCACAGGGGCATCTGCTAAATTTACTTGTGAAGTCATAAAAATAAGGTTTGCTGCAGTAAGAACTACTTTCTAGTGCTGGTTGTGCTCCCAGAACAGTGGTTTTGCCAGAGCACAGCTATTACATACAGAGTAAACCAGTGCTTACTCTAAATGCCCAATCTTTTTTAAAAAACATGGTTGGAATCCACAACTGCTCTATAAGATTAAAATGTGGCCACTAAAAATTACTCTGCAGTTCCTGAGGTGAGCCGAATTATTAAGGGCCTTGGGATACACATAAATTTTTACAAGTTATTTTCATCCTTCATTATTCCTCTGAGAAGTGCTCCATTCTCTCCAGGAAGCAAACTGAAGTTATGGAGATGAAGCAGATCAGCAGGTGTTTCCCACCTAACACACCAAGGAGCTCTGCATCGAACAGACTGAGGAACCAGAGGCAAATTCAGTTAAGAATGAGGTGCTTTTTGTATGTCATCATTTACAGAACTGGACTTTCTGGCCCACTTGTTGCCCTCTGAGTATTTCCTCATTTCAGAAGGTGTTTTACAAGCCTCTGGTATCAAGGAATGACACTTTCCCACTGAGGGAATGGAAAGGAGTCTCTGTCCTTTCAGCTCCCACAGTATTTCTACAAGCAATCTCTGTACCTGGGTGACCAGGGTTAACCTCAACATAACAAGCCTGGTAGCTGTAAACTGTGGAGATATTGCACTAGAATGGAGCTAAATACTCAAAAAAACCCCAAACCTAACATCTTAGGTGAAAGATTGGTTGGTGACCACACTAACCATCTCCTCTGAATGCCCCTGCCAGCATTGGAGAGGATTCAATCTGATCATCAGGTGATGTTTCTCCCTAAAAATGAGGGTCTGCTTTCAAAAAGAATGTGGTACTTCTGAGGATATGCCCATTTCAGAAATGTTTAATATGTGAAAACTGAATACAGGATCTTCATTCATTTCACGTGTCTTGAAATTAAATGTCAAGAATACCCAAGAGAACAACGTTAATGAACAGTCTTAGCCCACAGCACCCACTATCTGCCATTCTTATTAAACACAAAAGAGAAAGGTTGGTATAAATGTTGATATTTAAGCAAAAGGGAACATTTCCTGTGCATATTCATGAGGTATTAACATCAGCACCATTTTCGTTCTGCCCAATGAGTTCAGTGATAAATAGACATAAAACACGTTTGAACGTGGCTGTAGAAAATAAAGATGTTCTGGTAGCTGGCCAGCACTTCAATTGATTTTACATGCTTGGTGTTTCTCTTTCATTGTTCAGTTCTACCTCAGGTTATGAATTTTCAGAAGCAAACATGAGCAATTCACTGTAAATATACAATTGCTACTTGGGCTGGTGTATCACTGCTCTTAGACTTCTCTTCACAGGTTGCTTAAATCAATAAACTGTACACTTGAAAAACTCTGCAATATCTGTTCCTGTAGTTTTCTCAGCCACTGAAAACCTGCCCATAATTTCTCTCTCTCCTTTAATGTAAAATACATATGAGAAATCCTTAATGATCTTAAGAACTATGACTGTGCTTCAGACACAAATATTGATTCATTAATATTTTTGTAAGTGATGAATACACTACTTGTATTATTACTAATAGAACATGGATGTAAATGTAAGTCAATTCAAGCTTTTTACACATTTTAACATATCATATAATTGAGCTTAAAACCTAAATAAACCATATTATTCATTAGACACTGTTTTAAAGTCATCCAGACATGCAGCAGAATCACGTGACACCAAACAGCCTGACACATCATCCCACACAAGAAAACCCCTTACAAATGCACAGCTAAACTGCAATTCCTTGGCTGAAACCTATTTAGCAAAAGGAGGTTGCAAGAGACAAATATATTTGTAGAAGTTGTTTTATTCACTAGGGAGCAAGGATTCATTAAAGTAGGAGAGGCAAGTGCCAGAACCAGGACATGCAGCTATTTCTGCTGCAATACCTGTCGGCCACACTGCAGCCACTTCATCAACCTGTGACTCTTTTCCTCCTCCCACCTGGAGCTTGTTATATCCACTATACAGAGTCTTCACCTGGGGCTACTGGATGCTGCTGCAATGTAAAAATCACCATGAAGTGATAAAACCGTAAAAAGTAATTGTCTCATGGCTCACAATATTAATCTATAACAGTATAATTAACACATCTTTTATGGTTTCTCTTAAAGTAAATTCTGAGTTATAACACCAGTGAGGAGCTTTTTTACTGAGCATGGTATGTGGTTGTGGTCTGCTCTGGGGGCAGGTAATTAAATCTCCCTGCACTGCAGTTTATCCCCTGGGATGATGTACTGCCCCTGGCCCTGGGTCTGATTCCTTGCAATTTGGGAGTTTGGCAGGGTAGGGACAATCCCTTGATCAGTGCCTGTACCAATAACTGCCACAAGAACACCAATCTCAGTGCCAGTCCCTGGCACTATCACAGCAGAAAAAATCAATTTATGCTGTTGTAGTTTCCCTTCTTGCTATTTCCATTCCTCCCACATTGGTCCATCTTTGTCTTAAAACTGATTTTGGTCAGTCAACACACTCTAAAATATGCCTATTAAAGATAAATTGCCCTGTGGTATTTACAGTATTCACCTCAGGCCTCACAAGTAGCAAGTGACTGAAATGAACACCAACTAAAGAAAACTCAATATTAATCTAATGATGCACTGATGATGGGGAGAAAAAAAAAAGACATGAAAATCTCACTCTGCATCTCACAAAATCTAAGCTCAAGTATTTTCTTCAGAGTAATTACTACTGATTTCAGGTTATTTTCTCCCTTTGGCTCCTAATGCTGTATGATGTTACTACATGAGGCAACTGTGGAGAGGTGGATTATTTTCTGATGTGTCCAGCCTGTCCCTAGAAGGTGCATCTCAGCTGGGCCAGGCACTGTCTCAGTAGGGCAGAACATGACTGGATGTTCTGCTCTTTAATATGCTTTATAGTAGGCATTGCAAATGCAAGCAATACTAATTAGGTTGGGACTGTCAAAAACAATTTAAAAGCAAAAAGAAAAAGCCTTAAATAATCCAATATTTACAGTGTGACAATTCTTTCCATTGGGAGATTGCTTTGCCAAAATTTACCATAATTAATTGTAATTCCTTTCTTAGTCACCCTCCTGGAATCATTCCTGCTCCCCCATCTATTTAGATCCCCAACAGTCCCTGCTGTGTCCCCTTCTCCCACCACCTCCTCAACACCCCCTGGCACACTGGGGGAGACTCTGTGGGGAGGGATGCACAGCTGGGGCATCCCAGTGGGCAGCTCAGCCTGGACCAGCTCCACCTCCAAAGTGTGTGCTGATTAGCAGCAAATTCAGTAACATCTCTCAGCTTGAGGCTGAAAGCCTCCAAAATCAGCCACCAGACAGTGATTGTGCCAAGACCATCTCTCGCTGTGCTGACTGACACTCCTGTTCTGATCTTGCTCTGCTCCCTGTCTGGGTTTCTGCCTGCTCTGCAGTCTGTAAGCCCTTCTAGAGACGGATTTCACTGTGGGCTGTGCTTAGGCAGTCTGGGCAAATTCCATTCAGGCTGAAGACTGACACTTCTAGCTGCTATCATAAAGTATTAACGTGCATATTTCTCATTGAGCATAATTTTTTAATGATATTTAACAGGCACTGGCTGGGTATGTTTGCCAATTTAAAGGCTGGCAGCAATGCTATTTAACATGTGGTTTACTTTAAATGGTACATGCAGTTTACTTTAAATGGTAGGCAGATTTTTGGCTTCTAAGTCTTGCTTTAATACACAAATAACCAAATAACTGTTTAAGAGAATTCATTGCCAGGCAATGGAGAGATTTTTTTCCCCCTATACAATAGATATGGCAAAGGTTGTGTTCTTAGTGCTACAGAGCAGCCCACCAGCAAGCTCTTGTCAGCAGTTTGGATCTGAAACACTGAAAGCTCCTTCAGACATGAGGACTGAGTTTTGTGCTTTCCTCACTCAGTTTTGCACTGTGTATTAGTGTGAAATTGGAAGAGGGAACAAGGGAGAGTAAGAGAATCCCATGCAGGGGGAAAGCAAGAGTGTCAAACTGTCTTTCAATCAAAAATATTACACCAATGAACTAGACAATGGAGAAATGGATGGTGTCACTGAACAGTGACATTAAAGAACCAGCTGAATGTGTAAATCTGAAATCCTGGGTGTCTGTCACCCATTTTATGCATTGTTCTTTCAGCCACTGATTCAAATGAACACTGTAAATTGAAATGTGCATGTAGAAGGGGGTGTTCATAGAAGCCTTGGAGAGTTTCACAGTTTGGGCTATAATTACTTTTTCAGCACAACTCTTGGATACAGTGACTACCTCTCGAACAAGGACTGATAATCCACAGTTCTACACCTTTCATTACAAGCTCATTGGGGAAGGCCTTATGCTATACAGTGGCACTGGAACATGGACTAATAAATAAAAATGGGATGATTGATTAAAAGCCAACAAGAGCCTAAGTACTCCAGATGATTCATTGCGCTAGAAATCTCATGATCTGTAGACAAAAGGCACAAAAGAATGAGGATTAAAAAGGCAGTTCATGGCAGACAGGAAAAAGAACCCAGAAGCCATTGGCTTAGTCACTAATCTCATGATCAGAAACTGTGAAATTATTATTAATAGCAATTAACTGGAAAAGTGGCTGTCACATGGACAAACCAGACCTGATTGTAGGTTCCTGCCTAACCACGTAATTGCACCTACACATGAGTTAAAGCAATAAGATAAATAAGGATTAAACAGGTCAATTTAAGGAACAAATCTTAATCTTGATGCAAATCACATGTTAAATGATTTCTTTCTTACTCACTGTTTTCTTGAATACCTAATACCAGAGACTTGCCTCATATTTTTTCATTTGTCTTGGTTCTAAACCACAATAAAATGCCAATACATTAAGGCAAAGATGGGTTGAGAACAGTTCTTGTAGAGAGCCAACATGGTGTTGATCTTCAGTAGCTTATCTTATCTATAGTGTTATCTACTCATTTAGGAATTATTTCCTTGACCACCTAGAGCATCCTAGTCCCCATTATTCATCTTGTGTCTCTGTGGAATTAGAGAGCACTATCATAGGTGTTCTTCTAGGTGAGATGATTCATGCTCTGGAGGTGTGAATAATTCTTCCTTAACTAAAGAGGGAGCTTAAACACTTTTAAAAGGTAATTTATTTTTCCACGATTAAAAGTAAAGGAAATTAATTTTACTGTTAATGATTGACTTCAATGCAGAACTATATTACTGCAAAATAGGTTACCATCAAAACAGAACATGAGAGAGAGGCTTCAGGCGGGTCAGTCTCAATGCAGGACAATTTCATTAGCCTTTGTGATAGAAAACACTCCTTTTGCCCTGAGTTAACATTGTGGTCCTGCCCTTTAAAAATGTTCAGGACTCCACTTCTTGACAGAGATCATGAGACAGGTTGATTGCCAAAAGCTGTCCTGCATTGTAGAAAGATTTGATCATACAATAAAAATGGAAATGCAAAGCTACTTTATGACTTTTCAACACTCAAAGCTATTGGGATGTGTAATAAGCTCTGACCTGCACTTACAATTACAGTTACCATCCCTCCTTGGGAATGAGACCTGAAGTTATAAATACATCCACCTTTGTGAGATATTAGAAATTACTTCAAAGAATTCACTTTCAGAAAGAAATTATGTATTAATTAAATGAAAGTCTAAAAATTAAAAGCCAGTCCCAGAGATAGGTCTCCTCTGAGCAGATGTACTTGCAGGTGAGTGCAAACCTCTAATACCAATACAGTGGATGGGAGAGTTTCTTCAGCCCCAATAAATACATCAAGCAGTCTTGTACTTAAGTGTTGCTCTCAAATCTCTTCCCAGTGAACCCAAGAAAAAGACCAATAGCTTAAAAAGATGGGGAAAGGAAAGAATAGATCATCAAAATGTTAAAATAATTTAAAAAATAAATAATTTTCTGCATACCTCTATTTATTTCATTTTATTACATTAAAGACACTCCACCAGCAGCCTGAGGTTCTCAATCAGAAAAAGAGAATCTTTCATGTGCCTCAAACTTTACAGGCATGAGGATACAACTTCTAGGTTTCCAAGGAGAGTGCAAAGTGCCATTCTTCATTTTCCAGGCTAATTCCACAAAGCAAACTTCTGAAGGGCATAAAATATTTGAGCTGTGTTGCCCTTGTAACTTTACACAGAATCCTTTGAAATGGTAAAGAAATTATTTCTACCAAATGAAAGGTTTTATGAGAAAATTTCCTTTTTACATAGCGAGGTTTTTTTATACATATTAGAATGATACAATCTAGACACTATTAAATTATTTGAGGTGATTTAAAATATATGTAATGCTGTTTTCATTTGAATTCCATAGAAATTTTCTGTAAAAGCATAGCTGCAAGACAGGAGAGGAAGAAAGAACCCAATTTCTACCCCCTTCCTTGTAGCTTACCAGCCCCCAAGTGGAACAGGCAGCATTTGCAAACGTATCTGGGCTCATTTATTTCCTCCAAATTTTCTCAATGTATTGCAATATTTCATTTTCACTTGTGCAACAAAGAAAAAGAACCCATAAAAAGATGATAGGAGAGAACTCTATGCAAGCCTTTGAAGTAATACTGATAATATACTCCCGAGAAACGGAATTGCTATTTGCATAATTAAATTGGCCAGAACTATCTGCCTGTCCAGCTTGCTGGAGTTCAGCTGCTCTGAAATGCAGCCCCACACCCAGGAGACACTGCTCCCTTCCACAGGTGAGCTGAGAGGAGAATTCAGAGTACAGCAGGCAGCATTCAACATCACACGCTAATGGGGAGCCTAATACAAATGATATTCTGTGCTGCAGCAGGATTTTAATATTTTGGGTAAATAATATACAACTGAGGACATCTTTAATGGCAACACTGCAGAATTGAGGTCAGCAGAGTTGAGGCTGGTGTTGTTTTTTTTTTCCAAATCCAGTGATGAGCAGTCAGAAGGATGGTGATAGGAGTTTGTTTAAAAGCAGGTTTTCCCCTGCATAAATACAAATTGTTCATGCAAATTGTTGCTCCTACATTTCAGCACTCCCAAAACATGCAAAACTTAGTCCTGTATGTGCTGGAAGGCTGATTTGCACATAACTGCAATAATGAGGGCACTTGTGCCGGGCTGTGAAGAAGGCAATTCTGCCAAGTGGGTCACTACTCACCTCTCCACCCCTAAACTTGTGTAGGGAAGAAAAGTGGTGCCATGGAATGAAGCCTTCCCAAACCTGCAGCCAGAACTCAGCCATGGGGAGGCTGAGGACAGGGAGGGAGAGTTATCAAGGGACAAGTTGCCTTCCTTCCTGAGACATCCCACCATTTCTGTCTGGAGAGCAAAGCCAAGCCTTTGCCATATCAGCATTAGCAGCTGGGGTCTAGCCAGCTCATTTTCAGTTTCCTTCAGTTAGTTAGTTATGCATAAAGCTTTCCTAATTGTCAGTCAGCACAGAAAAAAAAAAGAGTCCCTGCTCCTAAAACCACGACTTTGGCTGTCTTAGTCCTCTGAGACACTAAAGTGCTTCCTGAAAGACCCAGAGCACATTGAACTTCTTCCCTTAAGGTCCCAGTGCCTGCAGTGGTGATCTGGAGCTCTCAGTAATTATATCAGTGAGAAAATGTCATCACTAGGGAGTGAACATGAGACTTCAATACAAATTAGGGTTCCTGTGGAATGACAATGTGCTTTTAAGTTCAGGAAACAAACATGGAGCTTAATGCTGATAACCTCTGACAAAATAAAACAAAATTAACCCCCCAAAATATCAAAACTCCATCCTCTATTTGCAGCAAATCATAAAGGCCAGAAATCTGTCAAATGTACTCTGCTTGACCATAGTCAAAAGGTAACCTATATGTTGCCTGAATATCCTTTTAACATTGAATCCATTTATCAAAGACAATTTTCTGTAAATAATAAAGGTTGGTGAACCCCCTAAAGAAATGTTGGACCATCTGTCTGCCTCCTTAGTCATTAACATTCACCTTCAGTATATGCTTGGCTTGTTTTATAACTACTTGACTGACAGGAGAATTAGTTCATTCCCATGGTTAGCTTTTTTTTTTCCTGTAGACTTTATTTTTTTTCTACCCTCTATGCATACATTTGTTAAACAGAAGGTGGGGGTGGAATATGTGAAGTCTAAACTAATTTGAGAAAGTAGCATTGCTTCTGCTAGCAGATGTCATGGTGTTTGCATTTTACATATTCATTGAAATTATTCCCCTTTTCCAGGGTAATGAAAATGCATTTTTAGGCTGCCTTTAAGTCCCAGGTAGACCCTGAAGTTGTAAGCATTTTCAGGTTTTCCCTGGTGATGAGGAACTGCTGCTCCAAATGTCTTTATTCACTCCTGGCTGTGCATGTGCCTCATTTCTGGGCTCCTGAATGTGAGGCCATTGGGCCCCCCCTGCTGACCCTCCATGACTCACATCTGGTTTTATAAACCAAAAATGGCCCTTCAGAGGTGCAGGAACTCCCCATGTACTGCCCAGTGGGATAATATAGGGCAAAATAAAGGGAGTCAGGAATTCTGGCAGGAATTTGCAGGGTCCAATCTAGAGACTGGCATATTACCATGTGTAAGGCATTCACCACTTTAAATATTTACAATTAAAAAAAACAAACACAAAAAAACCACAAAAAACACAAAAACAAACAAACAAAATAAACAAAACAAAACCAAAAAAACCCAAACAAACCCAAACAAAACCAAAAAATCAAACCACAAACTACCCTCTAAGTCCTACTCAACTTTTAAGATTAATTTTATGGCTCAAATAACAAAGTCAGCAGAATTTTGTGGGACAATAAGGACTGGAAAAGATGAATGGTGACTAGAAATGAGTTCTGAGTACTTGGGGGGGTTTTAATATTTTTTGCAGAAATTCTGAACTAAAATATTTTCCTGAAGTTCCAGCTGCTAACCTTTCATGTGTGTGTCCAGTGCAAAACCAAGTATGGGCAGGAAATACACTCAAGAAAGCAACCTTAAATAGATTTTCAATTAAAGGCATAGTGAAAATGGTAAAGTTTACTGAATTCAACAGCTGATATTTGAGACCTTACTCAATAATGACATAGACAAGATCTCTCTATATTTTCTTCCAATTAATTCTGCCCTTCCATTTGCTGTAAGTTTCGAAATTTTTCACTCTCATATTAAGTGATATTTCTAAGCCCACTCTGTAAGATAAAACTCTTCAAAGAATTCTCCTTTTCCTCTAGAAATGAGATTATTTATAGCTTAGAGTTAGGATTCCAATAGAAGAAGGATGATTCAACAGGAAAATGTATAAGTTCTTTCTAAAAGGGGTTCCACTGTCTGTCCACAACTTATTAAAAGCATTTATATTGAAATGTAGAATTCCTAAAATTAAGTTCTTCTAAATTAAAGAATGACCTAATTAGTTAAACCTTCCTGGCTTCAGTGGAGTTTATTTGGCTGGAATTTGGAAGAGCTGGGAGGATGATTTCTGTGTTTTCTATCAAACTTTATCTTGCTTGGTGACAGTTCAATACCAAAAAACATGCACAGTAATATGCTGGTGGAAAAACTATTGAGAAAAATCTACATATTAATTTTTAACATGCAGGTGGAGTCGGTTTTATCTGTATCAGAATGAATAAATTCATCATAGAGAAAACAGGTGACATGGTATTGCTATAAACTCTCACTGGAGATTCACTTAAAAAGTACAAATAATAGAAATGGATGAATAAAGAATCAATAAAATTAAACACTTTTGCAACTGCTGACAGCAAGAAAAATTACCCTGTCAATGGGGAAAGAACTGATCCAGACTCTGATGATTTTAGTACAACTCTACAGTACTGCTACCTTCCTGTGGCTCAGCTTGGCTTTTCTTATCAAATAGTGGGGGGCAGGCAAATTAAATCAAGTAGTCAGAAATCAAGGAAATCAAATAATTGAGCCATCATATTCTTTACTGCCCATTATTAATTGGGTGTCATTTATCTGAGTTAAAGTGGGAAATTTGCCACAAAATGAAAGAAAGCAGCTTTTCCTCCCTTTTAAAAATGCTCATTGCTCCTCCCCTGTAAGCCTTCTGCTCTCAAGGCACTGGGCTTAGCACAAGGAGGGAGAATTTATTGCATTATTGCAGCAACTGTGAGGGCAGAGCCACGGAAGGAAACCAGAATGTGCAACCACAGGAGAATCATGGAAATCACCAGAGGTCAGGGGCTCCTGCTTGAAGTAGACACAATCCACCCCAGAGCAGTGCTGCTTAGGGAGGAGGGCAGATCTGGGATTAATTTGGGGTTGGTGTGGTTTGTCCCATCCCAAAGGCTTTGAGGAAGGCAGAGCAGGATTAATTTGGGGTTGGTG
>JAWWLZ010000043.1:5252240-5288366 GCA_035041345.1 Poliocrania exsul
TGGTTTGCCCCATCCCACAGGCTTTGAGGAAGGCATAACAGGATTAATTTGGGGTTGGTGTGGTTTGTCCCATCCCACAGGCTTTGAGGAAGGCATAACAGGATTAATTTGGGGTTGGTGTGGTTTGCCCCATCCCACAGGCTTTGAGGAAGGCATAACAGGATTAATTTGGGGTTGGTGTGGTTTGTCCCATCCCATAGGCTCTGAGGCCACAAGTCCTTCCCATCACCTTCTTGTGCTCATGGTGATGTGTTTGGGATGACCCCCATCCTTCAGGACACAGAGTCATTGCCTTGTGCTCACCCACCAACACATGATGCTAAATGTTTCATGTGTTTTGTTGCAATTAGAGCCAGGCCTGAAAGACAGGAATGTCAAACCCCCCTCCCAACTCCATTAGCAGGAAGCAGAGCTGTGTCTGAAGTGAAGGATGGCACGCACAATCTTTGAGGAACCAGGATCTGACACACTATTCCCTCAGTCTGAGCCTTCAGCTGAAAAATGCCTGATTCAGAACCTCAGCAAGTATCTGATTTTTCCTCAAACTCCTTCAGCTGAAGCATCATTAAAAACATTTCAAAATAAAACACTACATTTAAAAAAAAAAAGACCCACGTTTTAATGTAAATTTTAGAATGCACCTAAATAAAGTATTAAATAATCCTCAGCAAAAGTACCACATTTCAGAACCAAACATTTGATATAAAGTTAGGGTGAGTTGTTATATTCCAACAGGAAAAGGCAAAGAAAAAAAATACAAAGAATTTTTGTGTGCCAACTTAATTTCATTTAAAAGAAGGTAATGAACTTAAACCAAAACAATGATTCACACAGTATTATTGCCAACATTTTGTTGATATTTCCTTCTTGATTTAAAAATAATCAACATTTATGACAAGTGCCAGACAAAAAGTCTTAAGTATATAAAAGTTTAAAAGGAATTTATAATCTAGCTGAGATCACTATTTAGGTGGGAAGCTGTTGATAAATATATCCACCATGTTCTTAGAGCTGATTTTTCTGAGTAGCTGTCGTGTAGATTCATATGGATTCAGGGATGATCCATCAACTAATTCCAATATTTTTACTCTCTGTTCTCTGTTTTAACATGATTTTTTAAGTGAAAACTTTCTAGTGAAATCTCCTCTACTTAGAAGCTTGGCAAAAATAACAGGCAAGATAAGACAGGCAATGAAACACGCCCCAGATGTGGCCATTTATCTGCAGCTCTTCCCTGCTCTACACTCAGCCAACATCAGCTTTGTCTTGGCCCACAACTGTTTAAGAGCTTGCAGGTGTTGAGGATGACAAGCAGAGTGCTGGGCTTCTCTGTAGAGCTCATTAAATACATACTCATGATAAAAAAGGGGATTATAGTTTACTCAGCTATACTTCAGTTAATCCACTGTGCCTCTGAAAGCAGGGGATGTCCTGCAGTAACACCTTGCACAGACATCCCCCTCCTGCAGCACAGCCCACAGCAGGAATGGTTTCACTCAGGGCAAGAACAATGCATTCACCTCAGTGCCATTTCTATGTTTCCTCCAGTCTGGCTATAAGGATTCCTCTAAAAATCCTTGTTTTCCTTCCAGTTGCACTCGATTTCATTGACCTCTGCTGGTTTTATGGGGTGAAAATCTGGCACAGTCAAATAATGCTGTGGGTAACCCTTACAGCAGTTTGGCTTATGGCAGTCAGTGGCTTATAAATGCTGGATTGTGCAATGTTCAGGGTACGTTTCAGAGAAAAAAACAACAATTAAAAGACTGAGTTCAGATGAGAACAAATACTGAGATAGATTCCAATAGGAAAACTCTTATTAAAGACTATCCATAGAGAGCAGACTGTCAATTTGCAGCCCATAATGCAAAATATAATGCTCCAGGACTGAGTCTTGTTCCAGCACATTTATACTGACACTCCCATTTATACTCCCACCTTCTTGACAGCTGAAAACAGTCACACAGGTGTATCATGGCTTGTCAATTGAATGATATTAAAGAGAAAGCAGATATTACAGTGATAAATATTGATCAATCAGGATAATGATGTCTCCTTATCCCCTTTTAAATTCAGTATGGCAACAGAAATCAACACTATCTGACAATAACAAGGCAAAACATTGTTATGGCTGAATTTTCAACAATTTTTTGTCACCTTTTATAGCAAATCTTCCTACACAGGTAGGATTTGGTCCTGTTTTGGACTCAGAACCGTCCTGGCTACAGGTGCCTCTATCATGGAGCTACAAACCTTGACTGAGTTTCTGACAAGACCTAAATTACTAAGAACTTAGGGGTTTACTTTCAAGAAACAAACACAAAAAACAACAACAACAAAACACACCACCAAAAAACTCCACAAACAAACAACAAACCACCTTACTTTGTTCTGTGTCCTCTCATATTTTTTTAACTTTGTGAAACAATACATCCTGTCCTGATGACCTGTGCATGTGTGGGCGAAGGGGAAATGACTTTTCAGTGCACAGAGGCACATTTTTATTATTTTGCCTTCTTTCTCTGTTTTTCTCCCTGCAGTTCACATTTTTTCCCCCTATGAATGATAGAAAAAGTATCAGAAAAAGGATGAATTTTCTCAGCATCTGTGTTAGTTCCTCCTCAAGTCATTACTCCCCCGACTGTTCCCACCTTGTAGCTCCCAAGCTGTTCCCTTCAGCACCTTCCCAAGGCCAGTGGTGTCCCAGGAGCAAACACACAAGGAGAGATTCTGCTCTCAGTCACGCAATGCTAATGCAGAGCAAGCCTTCCACATTTACTGCAGGAAATCCATTTTAATATTTGTGTAGCTGAGAAGAGAGTCTGGTCTTCTCTGTTGGAGAACATATTCCAGGCACTGGAGGAACTTCTCCTTAGAAGTCATCCTTTTAAAATCTTCAGGAAAATTAGATATTGTGCTTACAGTCTATATGCTGCCTGAATTTTTGAGCAGTACAGATAAAATATTTACAGTGCATTTTACCAATCTGCTCTGCATGTTCTTCCCTCCAGACAGATGCATTTATATCTCTAAACCTATCACAGCACCCGCTATTAGACAGTCTTACACGTAAAATCTCTAACACACACAAGGAAATAAAAAAGAGGACTAAAAGCCCCTGACAATAGTGTGCTTGATTCTCTGCAAATCCCTGTGGATGTATAGTACACAGTAAGTCAAAAATAATTAATAGGGTCAGCTGCAAGAGATGTCAGGTTCACTGAAGCGTTGGATGTTTCTTTGAAAGAGAAACAGCGCTGACACATTTTTAAAACTTAGGGGAAACTAAATGTTGTCTCTAGAGGTTGGCACTTCCATAGTGCTTCTGGAACTTCTCCCCAGCACTACCCGTGTTTACTCCTAGTTACATTGCTCACATATGGTCACGTTTCCTTTAAGGATTAAGAAATTCAAGGGTAGAACTGGGTGAAAAAAAAATGGCTGCATATCTTATAATGTTGTTTTGCAATTAATCCAACATATAAATGTGATGGCCAACCTCAGTCTAATCTATTACTCCAGTTTGTCCACTGCAAAAAGACTTTATTTCCACAAGGAAGATGCATTCACAGGTCACACCTAAATTTTAAATGCATGCCAGAAATGGGATTGACAAAGTACTCAGTATTTGTCTACCTGAACCCATCAAAAACAAATGCCAACAAGTTTCAAAGCAGGAAAGTCAATGCTTTTAACAAATCCCATTATGCAGGAAGCCCTAATAGGCTCTTACATTTTGTCACTCAATTCCATCTACATTTAGCAACTCTGGTTTTAAACTAAATGCATTAACATTTGCTCTTCTAGGCACAAACAGCACCAATATTGGCACGCTGAAATTTGAGTCAATAAGAAAGGAATTTATTCTATGCAAATCCAAACTCACAGCCTCCTCTGCTCAAGAACCTCTCCTTCCCAATAGGAAAAACACTTCTCTTAGAAGACAAATTCATCCCAGTATCACACGTAATAATTTCTTTTGTTAATCTGGAATTCCAAATAAACCCCGAGGGTCTGCTGAATTGTTTTCAGCAGTTACAGTGAGTGCTGCCAGCTGAAGTTCTTCAAGGCTTTTTGCAGTTGCAGGACTTGGTTTACTGATAAACAGTGATTTTAACGAGCAAAGAGGAGTTCAACTCCTTGTTTTGAGAGTGCCAGGCAGAGCTCTGCCCTGCCAGTGCCACGCTGGAGGCTCGGGAGGAGGGCAGGAGTCATTAGGAGGGGACTGGCACTTCAGCAGCTGCTCTCTCGTGGCTGTGACAAGTGACCTCTGCCCAGGCAGGTCAGTGTTGTGAGAGCAAAAGGAGGAGGAAGGAGGCAAAAGAAACCGGCAGCCTAATGCAGTATAATTTAAAAGCTGACCCTGTACATTAAGGCTAATGAAACTAAACAACTGTAATCCTGAAAAGAAAATGAACACTATTGAGGATGGAGCTACAGTACTTGAAATCCAATTAACCGTCATATCTCCCTAAAGATTTGGATCACATTTTTCTTCCTTTCATTAACTGAAATTTGTTTTTTTCTTTGATTAAACTTAATAATAAAAAACCCAAACAGACAGGATGATAATCAAAGGTATGTATCATTTTAGGCCCAGTCCGCCTTATTAAAATCCCTCATCTCAATCATTTGCATGATATTTCACCAGCAGCAGAATCACTTACAAATAATCAGTCTGCCAATTAGCAAAACTCTCCTCAAAACCACAGCTTTCATAGTGCCATGCTAAGGATAATTCTGCCTTCTACTGTAGTTTGACTCGTTTAACCCTAAGAACTCAATGACCTTCCAAGCATATCTGAATCCAAGCTTAGGCCAAAGCAAGTGAATATGAAATCTGTAGCTTGTCATTACTAATGTAATTAATTAATCTTCTTTTAAGCTTTTTGTGATAAATTTTAGATAAATTCTCTGTAGCAAAATAAAATAAAAATAACATAAAGAGCTTTCTTTCTACCTTATTTATTAAAAGAAGAAAGAAAAAAAAATCCATCATTTCACTTTAGCATTTGATTTGGTTTCTTAGTCAGTTGAAGAAAGCCAGAATTAGGGTACTGGGTACCTTCAGAAAAGAGAAGTTCCAACACATTCAGAGGTCACAAAAGAAATGAGATATATGGGAGATCATCTGAGACCACAGTCAAGGACAGATTGTCTCCAGACTCCATTGATGCACTTGGCAAAGGTACCAAATCTCCAGTAAACCCTGTGGATTCTGGAAGTATTTGTTTTTTACAACAAACTTACTGACCAAACAGTAAAGGCATGAAAGAAAGTGGGATCAATATTTCTCAGCCTACTTTTGTTCTCCTCCTCCAAGCTCAGAGCTGAGTCCTGCTCCTCATTCCCTGCAAACATCCCCATCCCTGTTCTGCCTGCAGGAGAACAAGGAAACGCCTGCAGTCTGAAAGAGGATATTCTCACAGAATAAAATATGCTCTGGTGACATGAAAACTATAATAATTCTGACAATGGGCAGTAATCATGGTAGAGAGAGGGGAAACAATTAGCACTGCTTGACTTGGAGTCCAGCCACAGGGAGCATGGGAGGTCCCTTCCCATAGAGGTGGCTCCCCACGCTCCACACTGGGGCTTTTTGGACCAGATTTCACCTTGGCTTCAGCATCACACCCCTAAATTATACAAACTGGCAGGGATTGCCACTGTACAACAAGGGAGAAATGTTGCTGAGATGAACACAAGGCATAAATCAGATCTATTGGCAAAAGGATGTTCATTCTCCAGAGCTGGTATTTAGGTAAAACTTTAGTCAAAAACATCAACTTGAGGCACTTTCACTTTTATAAGGAATAACTTGGGTGATTTGGAACAATTTTGCTTTAAAATTATTTTAGTAATTGCTTACCCAATTTTCTATCAATGAGGTAACAGAAAGGGCATGGTTTATCTTATTTTCAACAAGTAACTAAAAAAAGCCCATTAATCAGACTGTTTAGTTTTGTGCTGTTCTGTTTCATGGAACAAATAACTATAAACATTCAAAAAGTTAATAACCTTTCCTCTTATTTATTTGTTTTACAGCTTGTTTCTGAACTCATTTAGTATTTTAAGAAGGCCAAGAGCTGGGACTGTGTCCACCCTGAACATATCTCAATAACCAATCAAGCTTTTAAAATATACCAGTCTTGGTCCTTCATGTAAAACAATCTGAACTGCCCCAGTGCTGAGGTGACCAGAAATGAATCTGAGCTGGTCCAAAGCTGCAATTTATTAGCTCCTCTCCTAACAGAAAATTCCACATAGGACATCCAAGGATCTGTTGTGAAATTTTGGTGATTCAACTTGGTATCAAAATGATTGAGTACAAGTGTATTTGCAGCCCAAGAGTGCAAGAGAAATCTGGAAGCTAATTTTGTGTAAGATCACAACCTCCAAATTAAATAATAGATGGAGCCTGCCTGCTGCATCATCAAATTTTAATTAGATTCTTTGCAGCTGTATGTCTTTGATCTCAGCTAAATAAATCATAGATGTGCTGTGGTTTTTGGTTGGATTCTGTGTCATGCTAAACTCACATATGAAACAGAATAATGTGTTTGAATCTGCATTGTTACAAGGAGGGAAGAAGAAGGTAATTTCCCCTGAAACTTCACCTAGAGCACTAAACTACCCCAACATCTACCTTTATCCCCATAACTTGTTTTCAAAATGAGGTAAAATCAATTTTTTTTTCTCTTTTCCAAACAGCAGTACTGCACTCCAACTGCATTGCTGTAACTTGTGGAGAGAAGCCACAGTTGAATTCAGGAGCCCTCAGGGCCCCTCATGAACCAAGGTTTGAAACTCTTTGCTGGTTGATGGTATCTGAAATGCATTTGTGCTTTTTTCAGCTATTTCAATCTGAATTTCTGGGCTAATTTGCCCAAACCAAATCAAGAGCACTGAATTGCACAAGGTACAAGTTTACAGCTCCCATAGCAAAGTGCTGCTCACAATCAGGGCAATTTGGTCCCTGTTTAAAAGATTAAATGATGGTCCCAGTCCTTGACTGTGGGACTTGGATACCACATATTTCACCAGAAATGGATTTATTAGCTATTAACTTGCAGCAGGATTTGCATCTTGAGCACACCAAGATACCTAAGAGCTCTGAATGCACATCCCCACCCTTATCCTAGACCCAAAGAAAATCAAAGGGAATCCCCCTGGGAGCTGAGCTGGGAACTTCACTGCTCCATGTTTCCAAGAGCTGTACATTTTCAGGCTCTGTTTTGCTACTGATTAAAATCAAATTAAAATGTAACCTTCTAGAGAGTGCATACAAATGATCGCATTAGGTGGATTTCATCTGCTTCTGTGCTGCATGTCATGAGTTAGCAACAGTCCAGAAACACATAAAACAAATCATTTTAAGGTCAAATTCTGCTCATGGTGATCAGGATTATGAAAAAGTTCCTTGTTCTAAAAAGACCATACAAATTGCTCTGTAAAACAACTGAAATCAGTAAAGCTTTAGCCACAATTTATTAACAGCATTGAGATTGTTAGTCTTATAAATGAAAATTGTTAGCCACAATCCTATTTAATGAGGCAATTTAATTCTTTTAACATTTGCATTGTTTTAAACTTCAGATAAAAGGCCATCTCACAGCAGCTTATATCTTCCATGATGTAAATATATATATATAAAAAATAATGCTAGGAGAATATATCAAAAGCATTTTACACTGTAAAACGTACCAATAACTCATAAGACTAATAGCTAATCAGATTATTACATATTCATACCTTGAAGAGAAACTGTCATTTTATCCCAATGCCAACTCAATACCAAGAACTGTTAAAGAACATATTCCCTATGTTATTTCCCCACACAGAGAAAGCTTCAAAGAACACTTTTGCAACTCAGAGAACAGTAAATTTTTTTATTTCTTTCTTGAAGAGAATGGACATCTGCTGATTTTATTTCGCTGTTACTCCACGCTTCACAACGGCTGCAATCCAAGTCCTCTCTCCCACAATGTAATGAAAGATGTTTGCTAAAAACAAGTCTGCAAACTGTGAACAAAGTGCATTGATGAGAAAGTCAGATTTCCATGGACCTTGATGTCTTGTCATTTGCTGAAACGAATTTCTTCCTCCAGAAAAGAGAATTTTTTCCTTCTTGAAGGATACCATTGGCTCAGGGTGTATTTTAAATGTCACACAGCCAGTCATGCACTGCACTTGTGCTTTGCTCCTTCAGCCCCCTGTGTCCCCCCTGAGCCACCACAGCCCCAGGAGCTGCTCCCAGCAGGCTCTGCTGCCTGCACAGCCCCTCCAGCACACAGGGAGAGGCTGCATTTGGATCAACACACCACAAGATTGATTTGGTTCTCTAAAGTATCTTCCTCAGCAAACTGCACATTTCATATCAACTGTTTAGACATAGACCATTTGTACAATTTAACCTTTAGTATTTATACAACTATAAAGGGAATAGGGTGTGTTTTTATGTCCCAGAGCAGTACATAAAAGGAATAAAAAATGCAAAGACTGGATAGACAAGCTTTCAAAAAACTGTAGACCCTGCTCTTATGCTGCTGCATAATGGTGTGTAAAATGTACTCCAATTTTTTGGTCACAGGACACAGAGTGTAGCATGAAAGCAAGAACATTAATGATATAAATTTTGCCTGTCAATAGCCTTGAAACCTTCATGTGTCAAGTACAAGTTTAATGTTCTCCCTTAAATAAGTTTTTTCTTGTTCTTTTTTAAAACAAGGCACTTTGCATAGCAGAATATTTTGATTACCTACTCCTGCTGCAAAAAGCATGTCTCAAGGCATGCTAAGTTACCCTAATATACTGGATTCATTTTTAGCTCAAGATTTTACTCATCATCTCTTTCTTCCTCACTAGTTTCTCCTAAAACTACTAAAGCACAGACTATGGTGTAAAAATACGTAACTCAATACATTAGTTTCTTTGCCACATCAAGGACATCTTTTATAAAGTAAATAGCCATGACTGGATAAGAAACTATGCTCTGTTTTATAAAACACTTGGTGTTTTATTTCACCTTTTGTTATGCTTTTTGAAACTCAGTAATGGCTGCAAAACGTTCCTTTCCTTAGTTTCTTTTCCAGCTTGACAGCAATCTCTCAACAGCATCCTCTCCATGAGCTCAAAGGGGCACATCTTTAGAAACACTCCCAAGCTTCTGAGGATATATCTAGCTTTTTGAAAATATTTCTGAAGTTACACAGGAGTCCAAGTGAAGCCACTTTATAGGACTCAATACAGAGTGAGAACTTGGCGGTTTCTGAAAAGTCCTTTAAGATGCTGAGTTAGCCATGTAAAAGGACCAGTCTGCTCTAACATTATAGGTCCTTAAGCATTAAATGCATGACAAATTTTAAAAGGAGCCGTGGGTCACTTCTCAGAGTAACCAGTATTTTAAGTGACCTATTCAAAAGATACTGCCATTAGCTCCCTGCTTAATTCTCTTTGCAGATACTCCAACTAAGATTAAACCTAACTCCAAGTCAACAACACAACAGAAACTGCTACTGCTGATGAGTTTTTTGACAGAAACAGAGGGGCTGACATCTGTTTTCCTGCATAGACAAAGAGTCAGGCTCCACAGAAGTGTTTCCAGGCTGCATGGCCACAGTGAATCACAGAACATGCTGAGCTGGAAGGGATCATCCAGTCCAGCTCCTGGCCCTGCACAGGACCATCCCCAAGAGTCACCCCCTGTGCCCCAGAGGATCATCCAAACCCTCCTGGAGCTCTGGCAGCCTTGGGGCTGTGCCCACTGCCCTGGGGAGCCTGGTCAGTGCCCACCACCCGCTGGGGGAAGAGCCTTGTTCTAATACCCAACTTAATCCTGCCCTGACACAACTTCAGGCCATTCTCTGTTCTGTCCCTGGTCCCCACAGAGCAGAGATCAGTGCCTGCCCCTCCCAAGGAAGTTGTTCCTGCAATGAGATCTCCCCTCAGTCTCCTCCATCTGAACACACCAAGTGCCCTCAGTGTCCTCACATGCTTCCTCTCAGGGCCCTTCCCCATATTCATTGCCCTGCTTTGGACACTCTCTAATGGCTTAATGTTTTTCTTATATTATGGTGCCCAGACCTGCCCCAATATCGCAGGTGAGATCACCAGGAGGGTGCCCTGGGAGCCTTGTCCTGCCCAGGCAGCTGGGGTGGGAGCTGAATCGGGCACACTGGCACAGAGCTGGAGTGTGATCTGGGGCAATGCCAGCAGCACACCCAGAGCCATGGGAGACACCTGGGCACCACTGCAGAGTGCCCTGCTCCTCTGCACTGTGCAGTGCTGCCTCCAGTGTGTACCACCTCAGAGCCCTGCAGCACACAGGGCATCCCCTGTGCTGGGAAGGGAGCACAGACCCTTAGTCTGCCTCCAGAGGGCATTTTGGAGATAACAAACATGCTGAGATGCTCCCAGGAACATCTTGCAATTCCTTGCTCCATCCTCTGACCAGCAGGCAGAACACACACACACAGAGGAAGCAGCAATTTGTTGCTGCTACTCCCTTCTTTTTCAGGTGGAAATTAGAGATGTGAGATGAGAGAGTGACTTCACTCAGTACAGCCTTTTTCAGGGGCTGATTTACAAACAAAGCAACACCTCTGTGCTCTTGGCTAAAAACCAGACTGTGAACCAGCCATTAGTGCCTGAATAGGACTGCCCAGCTGCTGTCTGTCCAGCTATTATTAATCACACAGTCACAAATGAAAGCAGCTCATACAGAAAAGTCCAAGTACGACATGAATATAGAATTTCAAAGCTTGTTTCAATTGCAACTTCTTTAAATAAAAGAGTTGGTTTCTAATCAGGTCACAGTGAAATATTCATTTCCTGGAATCCTAGCATTTAGGAGACAAAAATCTCTTCTTATTATGTATATCACATACACTGACATGTTTTCTGAGCAACTCAGACGTGTTCTTCAGGGCAGTCTGGGTCAACTAATTTAGTCAACACTTACAGCAAAGTCATTTGCAGTTCAGGTCTCAGTCCTACCCTGAAAACCAGACAATATCCATGGTAATATGAGTGTTCATTGGAGATAATAAGAAATGATGACTATTAATTGGGGAAGAAGAGGACAGATATGGACAAGGAAATAAAACTATATTGAAAACAGGGATTAAAGATTAAAAAAAAAAATCAATTACCTGTTGTTTCATCTTGTGTGCTCTCTCACCTAAAGATCTTTTATAAAACAGATGGAGTTTGTCAAACAAACAGCTAAACATGCAGGGGTGCCATTTTTGTGCTAAAATGTAAGGCTAGCTGAGCTTTGCACATGCATTCTGGACAAGCTGCAAAACAAAAGCATACTCCTTACAGCTGACAGCAGCCAATTTGCTCATTAAATCTATGACATGGTTATTATTCCATGTTCTAACTCTTCAAGAACTTCGAGTCACATGTTTCCAAAGTAGGGCACGCAAAATAACATGGCTCGGATCACTTGGAGAAAAGCTTCTCAGAAGCCTAAAATAGGCACTGGAGTTGTAAAAGTGAAATGAGGACAGGTATTAAATAAACAATGCACAGAAGGCAGGAGCATACAGGCCATGTTAAGGATGACACAAGGAGGACAGGAGGGAAATAATGTCACAGAAGTTTTGAAAAGACACAGTACAGTGAAGACTTACCACGATATTTCCATCTCTATTTTTACCCCTGGGTGTTTCACAAATGTGAGGACTGTGACTTTGAGGTATAAATGAAATTACTGATAATAAGAAGAGTTTTGTCCTACTCTAGCAACTGGATTATGAAATTGCCATACTTTACAACCAAGACAAACATATGCCTGGACGTGTAAAGAGTATGAATTACACTTTGTGCATTCCTCCCCAGATGAAGCACCAAAAATAAAATCATTTCCAGTTTTGGGGATGGCTGGATTAAAGAAATTGAGAAGAGTTCCTGTGAAAGTCTGCAACAGTCTCACAGCAAAATTCCTGTGTCCAGTGGGACTTTGGCAGGAGCAGGAGACCTTCAGAACCTCACAGAGATGGATGCACTGCAAGGCTTTTCCAGCAACAAGCAGAGCTTTATGTTGGGTTTGTTTTTAGCAACATGACAGATAATGCCCAGGAGGGGAATATTTCAGTTTCCTTGTAATCAAGCTGAACAACAGCACTTAACTTAATTCATGCAAGTGCCATACCCAGAGAGGAGATGTCACAACAATATGAAAATGGAAAGTGTGATTGCTGAAATGAACAGTTAACAATAACTTTCTAAAAATAATATCACATTTTTAATTGCACTCTCAGTTAGAAAAAAACTGACAGAGACACAGTAAATCAGTCTTCAACATCCTCCCTACTCTAGGGTTCCTATGAATTATCTGTCTCATTCTGGCAAGGCTTTATCTCCTGCTGGGATCTGGCACTGCAGGTCTGTCTCCAGGAGTGCTGAATCCCAGCAGTGACCTGGAGCAGTCCCAGGAGTGTCCAAACTTAACCCGGAAAACTGTTTCTCTACACCTCTAGCACCTTTGCTGTCACAGACTGTGATAGTGTTTATTTTCACAAATCCTTTACAAAACAGAGGATAAAAGATAAGGAAGAAGAAGATAGGAAAGTGAACCTTCCTATGGATAAGGAAGATAAGGAAGGTTTACCCACCCTTTCCTTATAGAAATGTGCCTTCTAAGGCACAGAATTTGAGGAACTTCCCATAGGCCATCCATAAATGCAGGATGAGTAGGGACATGAGCACAGGTTGCTAGAACCCCACACAGCACTGACTATTCCTATTCTTAGTCATTAAGGTATTGATCAAAGGTCTATTAGTCACTGATTTTCATCATTAACCTCTTGCTTTGGAGTTCATAATTTGTGTGCAAATTGCCTTTGAGTAAAGCAAGATCACACAGAAATGAAAGGCAGCATTTCATGCCATGCAGATATTCACATAGAAGGCATCAGACACCAACCATTATCAGTAAAATGTAATTGGGATAATCTCACTCAGCTCAGCAGTGTGTCAAAATATCTCTTTAACAAAATAAAAGCTCAAAGAAACAAACTAATTTACAACCAGGGATAAAAAAGATTAATTGCTTGAAGACAGAGGAAGAACTAGGTAGGCAGACATGGTACAGTCATCATAAAATATGTATAATAAAGCCACAAAAGAGAAAATCACTAAATTTATTATGTTTTTCCAGGAATTACTCTGTTCACTGGGAAAAAAGTTCCCCTTACACTGCATGCAAGAGCAAACAGACAGGTTTGAAAAGGCTCCCCACCAACACCAGTGCTGACAGCAGCTCACATCCAAACCTCCCATCTGAGAGCCCTACCCAGCTGACTTTGCTGAACTCCTGTAAGCTGATTTTCCCTCTCCCTGGGCACTGAGGTTTTGGTTCTTTGTGTAAATACAAGTGCTTTCCATGCTGCACCCACTCAACAGCAGTTCGGTTCACGAGCTATTCATGTTGCAAATAAACACTGTGGGACACATCCCAGCCTTGAATAAAATCTGAACAGAGATTCCCAGAACCGTCCCTGGGACTGCAGTGACTACAACAATTCCCCTCTGCTTTTTTCTCAGTGGGCAGTGGGTATATGTTGCCTGAAACCACAGGCTGTCCTGCACTTCTCTGCACCTGCCATGTCTCAGCTCACAGAGAGCTGGGACAAGGCTTTTCTCACAGTTTGAAAGAAAGCCTAATTCCTCTTTGACTCTCTGCTTTCCCATCCCCAAATTTAGCCAAATTTCACCAGCTCTCCTGTGTCTGAGGTCTTGAGTCTCATGTGGAGACTGACAGAGTGAAGGGAGGAGGACACATGAGAGCTGATCATGGGCTCTGTGAGAGACCCACACAAAAAAATGGAAAAGTTTTAGCAGCTTTACTAACTCTGTTACACTTCCCAACATTTTGGGAAACTAATCCAATTTTCTGCAATTAAATGGCATTCAGTGACAAAAAATTGGAATCAGAGAGAACATTGACAGTGAACTTTGAAAGTATGTTGGTAGAGTACAAAACAAGCTACATGTGGTTAAATCAGTAATGAAAAAGCATTTATACCCACCTGAGTTAGTGTAGGAATAAACTCCTGTAGATCTTTAAGTTACTGCCATCCACAAAGACTGAATCCAAAGGATTCCTCTTAAGAAAGATGACATTTTAGCCCTGCTGTCACACTGAACCTACCTCAAATACAACTTACAGGACAACTGTATTTATAATGAAATATTTATTGGCTTAAAAAACTTAGAATCCAATATGGCTCAATAAAAAAGTGTGGAAAACCACAATTTATATATATACATGTAAATGTGTACATACATATATATATATGTGTGTGTGTATATATATATATACACACACTCCTTTCTAAGCTGAAAAAAAATCCCTACAAAAAAGTTTTCAAGAAAATTTTATATTGTCACAAAATGTTTTAGTTCAATTCTACAAAAACTAGCACAGAAAGCAATGAAATCCCAGGCTTTCTCTCAGGGCTACACAGGAGTTTAGAAGCTGGAGAACGAGTTCCTGTTTCTATCAAAGGACTTGGATTAATCAACTCATTTCCCTGTGCCTAAAATTACTCTATGGCACTTGCATCTTTATTATCAGAAGTCCACAGATAACACACACAGTGCAAGGATTAATTTTATTGGCAGAAATGAAGGAACTACACACAGCTACCATCGTCTCGCCCTCTCCCTTCCCCAGCACTGCCTGGGCTGATTTGCCCTGGTGTTTATCACAAATCACTATTGGCAGACACGTTTCTCTTGTACCACAATTCTCAGGCTCAAGTCTGTGCACCTGAAGCTCCCATGAAGTCACTGGAGTTTGGAGCCAGCAGACTGATGACCTTTGTCATGGGCTGTCAGCATCCCAGAGACACCAGCCCAGGGCACTGACCGGGAAAAAGAACACCAGTACCCAAGAGTGGGAGAATCTTAGTGCTTGTAGGCTTGAGTGTTACAAGGAGATGCCATCATTTAGTCACTGCATTTAGAGGGTTGTAGGAAAGGTGGCTTATTTATATATATTGTGATGTAATACCTCAAAGTGGGAGATTCACTGCTAATGTTGGGGGGAAGATGCATTTCTTTGCATCAGACTGTCCTGGGAGTAAGTGCTGGCACATGGTCCTGTTCGAACTGGCAATGCCTGATATTTATCCACAAAAACACTCCACCCTTTGGCTGTAATTATGTAGAAAGAAATCCCTTCCACCTCCTCTAAGTGCCACCAATCAATACTGTGATGAGCAGAAGACTTAAACAAGATGATTATATGTATGGATTAGATGTATCAATTGATGCTTAACAAATTCTGTCCTTTAAATGAGTTACATTTCCTTGTTTCCAAATGAATGTCAGGGATTCAACTGCATTTCTTGCAGATCATAAAGCCCCAGATTAATTCTTTCCTTAATACGATTTTAATCTCATTAAAAATTTTCATAGTTTGTGCTCTGTGTCATAGGGCAAATTAGCAGAGGATGAATGATTTTTTTGGACTTCGGCATCTTATATGTAGCTTAAAGTTTTGTTTAAACCAATAACCTCATATGAAACAGTGCAAGTTAAATACATAGTAATAAATTCCTGTCGATTTCTCCAAGGATATCATCTCAATTTAAAATGTCCATGATTTTTAATGTTTTGTACATGGCCTCTTTTACAGCTTTATAAAATCGCTATTATTATTTAGAAATACTAATAAAATTATTAATATTTCCTTGGGTTTTTAAAATACTTTTCTTGCTTCTCAGATTATGGCTTATGTCTTTTTTCTCTAGTATACAGAGTTAATATCTGAGCAACATGAAAAGAAATCCATCAACATGACTGGAGGCCTCAGAGGTTTGGTGAGAGGATATTGAACCTTCCACCCAGAGGTTGGTGCTTCCAAAGTGCCCTTGGCTGCTCACGACTAAAACTCATTAACATTTGAGGGCTCTTCAAACCTGCATCTTTAAAATTCAACTTCTTGTACAGGCAGATTTGGCCTGGCAGAGAAAATTCCTCCAAACAGGACAAAATATGAACAAAAGTACAGCATTTTTCTTGCTGATAAATAGAACACATTTAGTGATAAATGAAATTTAGACAGTCATTTGTACTTGTGCTTGCTTGTAGCTCAGGAAAAATAGCAATGCTCAGTAGGTAGAAGATGTCTGTGCCTGAGCATCTCTGGGGGTGCCATAAGTGAAAGGAAATTGTTGGTCAGGTACTTTCTTGCCCTAGAGAGGGTCCAAGGACAACAGAGTGGAGATGCAGTGCCAGAAGGACTCTCAGGTAAACTCAACCTACTCCAGGAATCAACAGAATTTCAGTCTCTGGGGTTGCCAGCCCGAGATATTTCATAAGCCCTTAATTATCGTATGAACTCCAGAGATATTTTATATATGAGAAGTGTAAGGAATAATTGATGGTTACAGTGCCATTGACTGCAGGAGTAGCAAGATCAGGTCCATCATAAACTCCTGCCATGCAGGTTGCAGAGACACAGATCAGCCGTGACAATATGTCTTCTGCTCATTAATGCTCCATTAATGAAACTCCAAGAATTTGCCCAGTGGAACCACACAGATGTCACTATTTTCTTCTGATCTCCTCCCTTGTGACTGTCATAAACTCAAGTCTTCCCTGGTGCTTTATTAAATAACTCGAGTTGACTACTTGATGGAATTTGAGAATTATTTATATTCCAGGCTCCTGAATCATTCTCTTTTTTGCTGTCTTAATGTCAGATGTCCCTGTGCCTTTGCTACCTGGAAGCAACATAAGTCAGTGGGAGCTGAGAATTTCCCTTCCCTCAGGATTATGTACTTTAACTGCATCTCAGAGAGAAATAAAGCTCCCTAATTCTGCTTATGGCCTATTTGAATATATTTGCTCTGTGAAATCAAACAAGCATTGCAGAAGGATCTTGAACACAACTTTACAGACTCTTGAAAATCTGGATCAATTTGTTGAGGGATTAAAGCCACAGTGAATAGAGAGCAGATCACTGGAATAGGTGTTTCCATTAATTCTTGGAAACAGTAAATTTTTGGCAGGAAACTTTTCAATACCCTCAAGGCTTTGTCTGTTCCAATTTCAATGAAAAATTTCCCTACAGTAATAGGATTCCATGGGGAACCCATAAGCTCCTGCTCTTAAGAGCTAGGTAAGAGGGGGAAAAATAAATCACAATAAATAAGGGAAAGTATTCCTGAGTTAATTAAAATGTTTCAATTTAGTGTACTGATTTAAGTCAAATGGGTTTGCTTTTTAAAATATACTCCTTACAGTTATAGGCTTAGAAACAATTAAGTCAGTTTGTGAATTGTATTTAGAAGCAGATGCAACTGAAAATGTAAACAATAAGAAAATAATCACTGGAATGAATGGTTCTCACCCTACAAGCAGTTCACAGTATATTAAAAAACAGCTGCTGCTTTATACTCCTCCCTACCTATTTCCTTTCTAATATATGCAGAATCAGGTCAGACAATGTCCTTATACTAACAAAGTAAGAAAGTAATTTCTCCCTATTCATTAAATTCATATTTTTAATCATATCATATATGTATTAAAATATAGATGGAGCTGATCATAAAGATGATGATTTGCAGAACAGGTTCAGCAAACAGTTTCTACATCAATCATGGCATGAGAATACCTTCTGGGCCAGACCTTTAACTGGAGTAACTCCTGGCTGGAGCTGATCCTACATCACTGGAGGATTCATCCCCTCTCATCCCTGGGGGCAATTGCAGTGCCACCAACGTCTTGCCATTCCCTCCATTCCATCCCCACCTGCCCCTACAAGGGAGTGATTCACCTTCTTCTCACACATCACAAAAACCTACTGTAGCACATTTACAGAGCAGGTGCTATTCTCAGGTTCTTTACAGAGTGTGTTTTGTGCAATCATTTTGTTTGCTGGTAAAAACAGCCAGCTCTGGAAGGATGCAGAGCATATATATACACACAGAGATAAAGAGAAAGCAGCTGCACAACACACTGAAGTATAGGAGATGAAGAGAGTACTCTAAAATGTTTCTTTGCTATTAATCCAACAAATAAAGTGCAGTTGTTGAAAACAAACTAAAAAAATACAACCAAAAAAAATTTGCTTTTAATCTGGTGTCAGAGGAGCCCCATGAAGCTATACAGGTTTATGTGGGTTTATTCACATCTTATCTGATATCAGAATAGCTTTCTGCTCTAGATAAGCCCTTAAAATAATGAATACCATGGGGAACAGAGTTTTCTTCTTTCTTTGTGTTGTTCCCAGTATATTGGGGCTTCATTCTTGGTTGGCAGCTTCAATACTACCATAATAAATATAATACTTCTGGGCTGGTCATTGAGATTCCTATAGAGGGAGGAGAAATCAGAAGTAAACTTGAGCTTAAAACGACAAAACTCTTCAGCTGAGCAGCACAGATTTGGCTCTGCTCCTCAGAGCTGAGGCCTAGAGTGCATCAGCATCACACAAAGCTGCCTCCTCACTCAGGAGGGCTGTGGGAAAGCTTTGAATCCCACTTATCTCTCCCAAGTCATGGCGCAATGCCCAAATACAAACCAACCTTTCCTTGTGCAGCTGTGCCACAGTCCAACAGCTGCAGGAAAGGCTGTGACCCTGCACTCCAGGCTGGCACCTGGTATGACATCCTACCAGTGGGGCACAGCTAATTCAAAGCTGAGCCATCTGCCTGCCCTCCTCCTCCACCAGTTTCCTCTCCCAGGCTCGACGCAGACCTCAAGCTGCTGAAGTTATGAGATGTGACAAGGTTGTTGCCCAAGGTTGAATGTGTGACTGTTCTCATGTATCGTGTCCTTTTTCCACAGGCAAATTCCACTTCATTGCCTAGGCCAGAGCTCTGCTCAGCACTCCCTGCAGCAGAACTGACACTGTCACAGAAGACTTTCTCATTCAGGACTTGCCAACTGGCAGCCAACCAAAGGAATATTCCCTTACACTGGGGGACCAAGTTCATATGGTTTGATCTGAGGCAGAGCCTCCTTCTCAAGGCAGCTCTGGGATAATTAAAGCTCCTCCTGGATCAGGAAAAAAGTCACATCTGGAAAAAGTGTTCCAGAAAAACATTCAGCTTCCAATCTGCCTACATCTCCTTCTCAGAAATCATGTATTACTTGATTTCAGACCTGCATATTCCTTCTGATTGGCCTGATTAAACTGATGGTTGAAATTGTACTGCCTGAACAGCTTAATACTGAATCCCTTGGATATCACATTTCTCCACTATTTTTTTTTCATTGTAGCAACTGAAAAATATATTTAGTCAAAAAAACCCAACCCCCTCACTCTTTATAGAGAATGTCTGTGGATACAAACCCTCCAGTGTCAGCTCAAATCTTACCATTTCAGTTCAAGAGGAAGCTCAAAAACTTTCCCTTTCCCTGAAGCCACTCACAACTCTCTGGATTCCGTTTAATTCCCCCTCAGGAAAACATTCTCTAGGGCTCATAAAGTTTTTATGGGGCACTTCTTCCTCTGTCTGCTCCACAGGGCAAGTTCACAAAACTTTCTGTCCAGAAGCTCAGGTCCAAAATGAGCAGAGACTGGTGGGTTTCCTTGCACACACACAGAGTCCCTCCAAGCACTGACAGCAGCCAAGGGTCAGCCTATGCTGCTGACGTGCTCAGGAGGTTGGGCAAGATGAAATTCAGTCTTTTTCACCACATAGAGTTTGCAAATGACAATCTTTTAATAGGAGACATTCCGTTTGTTTACTGTCCAAAACAAAACCAAACTAAAATCACCTAATTGGTCACTTTATGACTCATTCTTCATTCCATTTGTCAGAATCTCCTTTGCAACCTCCTGTATTTAGGAGGAAAAAAAAAAAAGAAAAAAAACCAGAGACACAAAATAAAGCAAACAAAAATCTCCAGTGCCAAATTCCTCCTGGAGTTATTGAGTAGGCCATGAAAACCTCTATAAGGCTCATCCATATCAAAGTCCCTTTGCATTTACCTTCCATCTTCTATTTCCATGTAACAGATTCAAGAAACATCATGAGATAATTGAATTGTGAAATGATCATATTTGGGATGCAATGGGCACACACTATGGGCAGCCTTGCATTAAACCCAAAGGTTCCCTCCATCACCTGAATGAATAACAAGCAAGAAGGATTTTGGAATGTGACAGAATATCAACATCAACCCCTGATATGAACCCAATGAACACAGAAATTTCCATCGTGCTTAGACTTTGAAGGAGCAGCAATTATGGGCCCAGGCAAAGGAGTTCTGGCACGGCCAGTTCTGTTTAATTTATGAGCTCAATTCTTTGCCTTAGTTAGCGCAGAGCCACAGAAAGGGAGCAGATATTCATTATTTGCCTGCTGGGCTGCAGAGAACTACACAGAGCTGCTAATCCTAACACTAGAGTATACATTTAGACTTCTACTTACTTTTTTGAAAAAGAAAAGGAGGAGGAGGACCTTCCAAAAATCAGAGAGAAAATTCTCACTCAACTACATTTCTGAACATCCTGGCTAACAGTCCCATGCACAAAATAATATATATTTCTACTTTATTAAATTCTCAGTTTATTTTGGAAAAGGGCCTGCATTGCTGGGTAAACATTTGCTGCTCCCAAGAACAGATTGCACAGGTTTCTATGAACAGAACATACCCTGGGCAGAGGCAAAACAAGGAGTGACAAGGTGAGTAATCTCCACCTTCAGTCAACACAAGTTAAGGGAGGAGCATAATCACATCAATGTGTATGTGCTGAGAGAAGCTGTAAAAATGCATCCTACCAACATATCAGTCATTAAATAAACAGCAGAGCAGTCCCTGCACTTCTTCCAAGGCAGGCTGCACAAGCAGCATCTCGTGCTGGGCTCTGTGCCCCAGCCAGAGCCAGGCTTCCAGGGTGGATCAGCTTAAAAATGGGATTTAATTTGCCAGGTGAGAGCTCTCATCTACAGCAAACTGATATTCCCCAAGTGCCAACCACAAAGACTTTGCAGCTGTTGAGCCTAATCCCAATTTAGTGAGCAAATCTGCCAGCGCCATGGCAGCTCTGCTGGTTTGGTGCTGGTGCCAGGGCTGCCTCAATCCCCCCATGGGCACTGACTGCTGAACACACACACAGAGGAGTTCCCTGATAGGTGTGCCACAAACAAAGGCACTGCTGCTCAGTCTGCCACCTTTGGAGATAGGATTGCCAGGCTCAGGCACAGAACTAACCCCAGTTTGCTGCTGTGCCCTGTGTGGGCAGGGAGCCCAGTGCTGCCCCAGCCTCTCAGGGCTTCCTGCAGGAAGCTGCACACCTTGGCTCTGCATAGGCAGCTTTGCTTTGGAGCATCTCCTCAGGCTCCTGACTTTCCTAGCTGGGTGCTTTGGTAAAATCCAGGGATCCCACAAACCTGAGCAGGTTTTCCTGCGGAAATTTCAGAAAAGCCTGAGGATATTCCGTGCCCGAATCCCAATCTAACTGCTGCTTACCTTCCCATGCTTCTTTGGAAACTGTAACAGAATCACAGAATAACAGACTGTTCTGAGTTGGAAGGGACCCACAAGGCTCATCGAGTCCAACTCTTAAGTCAATGGCCCACACAGGGGATTGAACTCATGACCTTGGCATTATTACAACCAAGTTTTAACCAACTGAACCTATTCTTCCTCTTGCTCTGGAGATGCAGTTGTATTTCTCAGAGCAACTTCCATAATTTTTCAGGCATTTAAAGCAAACACAACCTCAAGGTCTCTCGGTAGCTTCATGCCCCCTGGTCCATTCTCTTCCATTCCCTTATGCTAAACTCCAGTAGTTGATTAGTTCACTACTATTAAGTTATATGCAACTCATACTGCAAATTATTTGATCCTCTCAGCTCCCAATGCCACAGTTTTATCTTTTCTATCCTCATTCCATGTCTGTATGACCTGAGAAGCTTCTGACCACTAGGCTTTAATTCCATTCTTCTTAACCAATGCCCTGCATGCATTTCTTAATGATGTCTGCTTAGTTTTCCTTGCATTTTCCTGTCCCTTTACAGACTTTTTGACAAGCCACAGTTTAATCCCAGGCAAAATGGCCTCAGTCTTCTCTAACTAATAAGGAAAGCAAGTTTTCTCAGTCAAACTTCCTTTTAATTTACCTATAGATTCTGATTCCTGCAACACCATCAGCACTAATGGAAGAGCCAAAGGGGTACACAGCAAAGTCTGCCCCCCAAGCTGCTGGTATTTGCACTTTATTGCATAGCATATAATTGGTTGTGATACTTTTGCATGAAAAATTCAAAACAAAAATAAATAGTTTGGGGTGTGTGCAGTTTAATTTGATTTGACTATCTTTTGGAGAATTTCCTCATCCACTTTATTGCACTGCTCTATTTACTGATGTTACAGTGCTAGGAGCCTGGATTTCTTGTTTATTAGAGCTGGCATAATGAAAGTTTGCCACCTGATTAATTTTAATAGTTTAGCAGGGAACCTGAGGATAATGCATATTGGCTGTCAGGCCATAGATAAATTTTGTCCATTCGGTTGTAAAGATTTTGGCAGAAATAAAACCTGCTCTTTGCTATTGTAGAGAAACATTTTGTTGGGCGAAATAGTGTTTTCTAAGGAAGCCACTGCCTTTATTATGCACAGAGACTTAGCAGTGCCACACAAATAAGCCAGAGATGATACAACACTCTAGTCCTGATATCCCTCCCACTGAGTGCTGATGTAAGAGACTTGAGAAGCCTTTGTGGCTCTAGTATTAGTTTAGAGTGTCTCTGCCTGTCAGAGCTCCAAAAGAGCCCAGGGCAGTGAGACAAGAGATCTGGGGCTCACTCCCAGCTCTTTTAACAGCCACTTTTCCCTCTGTGCCTCAACTTCCCCAGCTGAAGTGCATATCATGTTACTGCTTTCCCCTGCAAAGCCCTAAGGAAGTGCTCATTACTCTCTTTTAGCGGCAGAGTGTACCAGGAGAAGCTGAAAGGGCTCCAGAGATCACTTGGACACTCCATCTGCAGGTGAAAGCCTTGCCTAATTGGCTCGGGCTGTAATGCTGAACACCCAAATGCTTGTCCAGTGTGCAGGGGAACACTTTTATTGAACCCTCAGACCTCTGGGAAGCTGATATCATCCTGAGGTGACAGGCTTTATGTGAATGCTACTTCCAAAATGGAAAGGAAGAGAGGGAGGAAAGAGGGAGGAAAAACTCTTTATCTTTCTCTTATTCTAAGCTCTTCTGCTTCAGGGACATTACAATGGAAGTAAATTTCCTTAACATGTATCTTTTTATCTGGAGGCTGTTGCTGCATTTATTAGGGAGGTTTGACTTCTCTGCTCAGGAACTGGGTTGGAGGAAGGAGGTGCTTGGGTGTATTTGTAGGATGGACAGGTCAGGCTCTGGCAAGAAGAATTTAAAAACTTGTTCTCAGCTCTTTTTCAAGCCACTTAATTTGGAATATAAATGATTTACCCTGAAATGATTAATCAATGCATTCATTATACTTGCACAGTTACTCTTTAGCAGCAAAGGAAGTAAACAACCGCCTGCAGTATAGCAGAGAAGATGAACAATCTTAGACCTCAAACCTACAAATTAATATATTAAGTGAGCATCAAAATCTCTGAGCAGAGACAATTTTAACTCAACCCACACAAAGCAGCAGGCAGGATCAAGGCAATAGTGCATCTGTTCTAATATTCCACGGTGCAGATCTTCACTTACTAGCCAAAATCATCTATTAAAATTAAGGGGAGTTACAGAATTTGGTGCTGGCATAATGAAAAAGAATAGTTAATTCTATTTAAGAAGCATAATTAATCCTATTTAAGAACTACATCTATTTAATGCAGTTCATATCAGTTTTTGCAGTGATGGGTTGCTTGTTTGTGTTAAATTCAAAAGTTTTATTTAAAATGTCACCTGAAACTTTGAAGAAACTTGACAAAATTCTTCTACCAAAAGCATCAAAAATACTCAGTGGTGCTGACTTTTTCTCATTTCCTACCCACGTATATGTTTAGTCCAAATCCCTACAAACATTCACTTATAAAGTAACAGAACAATATAACAAACCTCAGCTTAGATAGAAAATTCATCAAAAGACCACTCACTTGAAGCAGCAGCATTGAAATAAGTGGACATCATAAAAACAAAGAAAAATAAGGATGTTATCACATTATTGTTATTTTAAGCCACATTCTGTAAATTATATCAAAAATCTCCAAATCAGAGAATTGTTACAGTAACACCTCCAGAAACCTGGGGTGGGATGGTTGGTTTCTTTTTTTCTCCCCTTGGTTGCTTTGTTATTGTGGGATTTTTGTTTGGTTAGTTGGGGGGTTATTTGGGGTGGGGGTGGGGGTGGTATTATTTATTTGTTTGTTTCTTTAATTGTGGCTTTCTCCTTTCAGGGCTCCAGTTTTTAATTTACAGCTGGGCTGGGGCCACATTTGCAGAACTTTTCGTGGTGGAGATCAGGACAACCAGAAAGATTTGGGGAGAGAGGAAGCCTGATTTGAACTGGAAAACCTGGAAGCAGACATCCTCTTTACTCCAACAGCCTGTCCCTCAGTAAAATACACAAAAAATATGAATGTCAGAAGAAACTTACAATTGCACAGGAAAGCCATGAAAAAAATACATTTTGAACAATTAATAAAAGCCCACATCCACCTCACACTAAATAGATAGTTCTCTTAGTCCTTAATGAGCTTCACAGTGACCAGCCCTTCACCACAAAAAGCCTCATCAAATCCTCCTTGGACTGTTTTGGCTCATCAAATCTGACAAAGAGACAAATTTCAAAACACCAGCCTGCCTTTGTTATTTAAGGCATAATCCTACCTACATTAGCACACCTGCTTTCTCTCTACTCCAAATGTCAGCACAGAAATAACAACTCCAGAGTTTACACCAGGAAAATAAACCCAAACAATGCTGCCCTCACACTGTTACAGTCCCCAAAAGACCCATAGGCAGCCAAAAAATAGAAGGGGGATTTTCTGCAGACATAATGAACTGCAACACGGCTTCTTTGGGGGTTATTTATTTTTAAAGGACCATGGATTCTGAGTGCATAAAATTAGTTGGGACACCCTGGGGGGGCTTTCACAGCAGGTAAATTTATCCTGTGTGAATCCCCCTGGGATCTCCCTGGAGCAGCAGAAAGGTAACTGGGGACAGGAATCCCCGAATCCTGCAAACCTGGAATGCTCAAGCTGCAACATATGCTGTTGTGTACCTGTGGTTCCAGCACACCCGGCTGTGTGAAAGGCTCAGCCTTATTGGGAATGCTCCCTCATTACCTCCAACAGGCTTAATACTTCCTCCAGCAAGTTGGACCTGCATCCCTGGAGCTTGGGAATGATGAGGAGCACGGAGTGCAGGGCACAGCCTTGTCTGCCCTGGCAGCACAGCTGTGTTCCCACTTCCAGGGAAAATAAATATTGGCTTCTTGCCTTTGTCCCTCCAGGACTGGAAATGGGAAACGTTTGCTGCAAGATTTACAATGGTAGCACAATTTTCTCTCCATGAGAAATGTTGATTCATTAATAATCTATAGGTACTAGAGACTGAACTCGTAATCAGAACTTTTCTAAACAAAAGCAAGTCTCTTACATAATTAAAAGGTGGGGAGAGAAGAGGGGGCTGATTCTCAAAGGTACATAAATTGTCAAATGACTAGTCAAAAAAAATCCCTGTTCACCTGCAAATTACCCAATGAAACACCTGACAGACCCTGACAAATATCTGCCCCTTCCACAGCAGCTGAATCTTGGGACAAACCTGTGGACTGTAGATTTGTGTGTTCAAATGCATTAGCAGAGACCTAACACATCCTCACCAGATTCCTTTCCACTCGGAAGTCTATAACCCAAGGATATAAAGCAAGCAATAAAAAACCCCCATATTTACTCTTATTATGTTGGGGTTTTTTTTCTTAATTTAGGTGTGGCATATCAAGTCTACCAATTCTTAGGGAAGACAAGCCAGATTAAAGGTGCAATATGCTGGTATTTTACTCACACCCAAACACTTTCCCCACATAATTCCTTCCTGTAAGCAATTCTGACCCAATTTTTTGGGCACAGCAGGGAACTTCTCCCAGGAAAGAGCAGCAGAAGGGTGACCATCAATTCAGGTCGCTGTCTTGTTAGCCTGGGGCTGGCTACAAGTCATAGGAAGACCCTAATAAGAAAGTTTGATAGATATCTTTTGTATAAAGCAAAAACACAGCCCAAATAAAAAAAAAAATCTACCCTTTAAGGCATTTAATTTCAATCATTGAGCCCATCTTAGTCCTTAATGTACTCATAAAGCTCAGCAAGCACATTGCACATCACTGAAAATGTGACAAAGCCCTGAGTTCTGAAGCTGTAAAAGGCAGCCAGTTTTCCATCCAGCCCTTCCATTACAGAGCCCAAATCACCCCACTGAAACCCAGACACCCAGTGAGCTCTGAGTACGGAATGTGGCTCCTGAGATCATCTTTTATTTTGAACCTCACAAACAAGAAGAAAGAGGGAACTACTGCAAGCAGCAGGGGGTCATTATTCAACTTGAATAAAATAGAAGTAAAGTAACCAAATTTCTGGGTAAAGTTGTGACAAGACTTCACGTGCCCCTAAAGATCCCAATGTGTGATGGCAACGTGACTTTGCAGCTGCCTGTTTGCTCTGCAACACAGAGCCAGATTAAAAACCAGCTTCCTGCCATTTTCCAGGTTCATTAAAATCGTTGTCTTTGCACTGAGACATTAGAAATGAAATGCTTGATGTATTCATGAAATACAATCCAGCTGTTTGCCATGGTGACCTTTTCACTATTCTGTGTTTTATATTTTGATTAGCCACGTGCTGGTAGAAAATCCCTCCCATAGCTTTTTGCTGGCAGACCCAACTCCTGGCTGTGTAAAGGAAAATAATGGGATGTCAACAACCAGCTATTTCAGAGCAAGAGTATCTCATGCCCAAAGGCACATTTCCATAAACTCTGCACAAGGCTCATGTGCAGGTTTTATAGCACACAGGGAGCGTATACAGGGAGTCTTGGCTCCTGCAGCTTTTATTAAAAACCACTGCACCAATGACAGTATTAAAAAATGATCACAAAATAAATTTATTGGAAAAACTAAAGCTACAATGCACTTGTGTTTCCATACTCTCCCAAGGAATTTTGAACTTGGGGATATTTGTACCCACTTCAGCCTCCTCTGCACAGGCAGAAAACCAGATGGATTAAGCAAACTACAAGCACAGATGTAAAACTGGAACTGTACCTTCAAAAAATCAACAAATTCTGGCTAAAAATTGACCCTGAATCTTTCAGGTTTGGTGTAGATCACTGTGATTATTGAGATAGTGGTTTAAGGTCAAAAAGTTGTACGATGGAATCAAAGAATTGTTTAGATCTTTTGCAGCTGAGTATAAGAGAGTGTAATCTGTATCATGACTATTCTGTTTCTCAGTAGAAATGTTCATTACAAAAAAAATCTAGACAAGAAAGTATGTCTATTTTAAGGCATTAATATCAAATGCAAAAATTAACAACTAAAATAACAAAGAAATCTCAAATAACAAATTTCCTCAACAGGGACAGCATTAGTCTAATAGAGAAATTACCATCAGGATCTGTGTATTGTCTTCTCACCTCCACTCATACATGCAGTTTTGGTTGGAGTTTTTTGGTGATTTTTTTTACCTTGTTTTGGAAACAAATCTCACTTTCTAAACCTGTGTGCATTTAAAGTCACACCCCTATTACTTGCACCAGCAAAAGTTTTTCACATTTAATTATATGTCAAACATACAGACCTGTATGTAGTGTCCCTACTTAAATATATGGATATAAACAAAACTACAATACCACTGAAAGAAATTCTAATATTGAATAAAAGACTTCCTTATCTAGCATGAAACTGCATTATGAAGCCACAATTTTATTATTTAGTTTTATTGTTTTAAATTAAATAGTACAAAGTGGCTATTTCATCTTTCTGATTTAATAAGTTAATAAAGTCTTCAGGCAAACATATATTTGATGTATTGTAGAACACAAAAGCTGCTTCTCATGTTGAGGGAATTATTAAAAAAATCTGCCTTGGAGAAGTGGCATCCTGCACTGCACTTGTTGAAGCCAATATTTACCAACAAAAGGCTTTCATTCATTCCCTGCCACAGCCTTTTCTCTCCCTTTACTTGTGCCTTGACTATAACAGGGTAAGTTCATTCTCACAAATACCTTCCTCCCTGGTGCACTTCCAGGTGTGGCAGGGATTTCTTTTGAACATTCCTTTTGGTCAACAGTGTGTTTCTCCAGTAGGGAAAATACTGTAACAGGAGATGCAACAGAGCATTCCATGAGGGACGAGGCAGGGACGTTCCCTACTGCCAGGTGGCAAAGGGATCAAAGTGCCCAGTTCAGGTCTCTGCCAGCTCTCCCACCAACCAAACTGTGCCCTGGGGCTGCTTTTAGACTGTTATTATTGTTATTGAAGAATAAATTCTTCACTGTGAGTGTGGTGAGGCACAGGTTGCTCAGAGAAGTTGTGGATTCCTCATCCTTGGAAGAGTTCAAGGCCAGGCTGGGTAAGTCTTGGACAAACCTGGTCTAGTGTAAAGTGTCCCTGCCCATGGCAGGGGAGTGGAATGAGATGGGTTTAAGGACCCTTCCAACCTAAATCATTTGATGATAATGATGATTAATTAATTTTTTTTTAGTATTATTTCATGCTAATGAACTTCAGAGGTGTGTTGTGGTTCAGGTGAGGTTAGCAGTGATCTGACAACCACAGTGATCTCACAGCCATGAGCAGGAGGTGCTGTGCTCAGCACAAGCTTCTTTTTGAAGAAAGATGATTTATCTGAGACATCACTGCAAAGTTCTGCAGGTGGTTCTGTTTCCCTTCCCTTAAAACAATGCAAAGCATATGGATAACTAAGATCACTAAAATACTAAACTTACCAGCTGTATCTATGAAGCTGATTTTTCCAGTATACTGATGATATATTTATTTGCATGTTATGACTTTGGTTTGGGGGTTTTGTTTGGAGGGTTTTTTCCTTTCTCTTTGCGATCAAAGCATGCAGTAATTCAGAATATCTTGCAGATTATAAACTAAAAAGCAGGACAACATTTTGGGAGACAAATGGCTCAGGGTGATCAAACTCTTGTCAGTACAGTCATGATAGTTTTACTACACCTAAACTATATCTTGGTATCTCCACAGTTAACAAAACAGTTTAATTCAAGTGCTCCTCTTCAACAGGGAGCTGAACTTCTCTGGGGCTTATAGCTGAAACTGCTAAAAACATCTAGAATTATATCTATAATTCAAAAATAACATCAAATTAAAAATGGTCTGTCATAAAGATTGCTCAGAAAGGAGAGAATCTGTCTCTCAGACTACAGCGAAGTACTGGTTGATGACTGTGAAACAGGAAAACTGGAAAATAAACCTTGAGCTCCCTCTGCCCCAACTGATTTCGGGGGAAGTACCAGGCACATCCCAGAAAGCAAAGCCCACCCTGACTGGGACTTTTCCACAGGCACATCTCAGGGTCTTCTTTCTGCACAGTCCTTCCCATGCAATGCAAATTAATCAGAGACAATATTAGGGTAGAAATGCAAAGCCAGACAGAAGAAAGAAAAATAGAAACAGACAGCCTCATATATCCACATGAGGAAATTAAAACTTGACTGGAAAGGAGCAAAAGTCAATTAGAGGGGAGATAATCAGAAAGAGAATTTGAAACAAAGGCTTTCATTTTCTCTGACATTGATTTTAAAATCTTGAAGGAACGAGCACAGCTTTAATGAATGTTATTTAAAAATAATTAATATATCACAACCAGGCGTGTCAGAGAAAGATGAACATTACAGGCTTAGAAGTGGTTTTTTTACTCCCTGCAGAGAAGTGCTTGATGTGAAGGAAACCAGAGCTGGAGGAAACTATAAATATGTGTGTGAGATATTAAATAAAACAAGGCTATAAACTCCTAAGTTTAGGTGAGATAAGGCAACACAAACATTTGCCCTTACATTGCAATGACAGTAATAGAATGAGATCTGCTCAGTCATCTTTGCAGGAAGAAATGCAATGTGATTAAGGCAATTTTACGCATAAATGGTTATTAATTTCTGCAACATTAATGACTTCAAAGAGAGGCCAAAATTAAGACACTTGCTCTGTACTACTCAGCCTATCAACAAAAAACCCCACTCTGGTTAATCACTACCTCTTAAATGAAAGCAAACCCCAAAAAATCCTGAAATGAAAGAAAGCAGAGGGGGTTAGAGCAGATGTCGCCCAGGAAGTTCTCTGAAGACCTTGATTACTGTGCAGGTGCCACCAGCCAGTAGAGCAATAAACACACCGGTGGGACTGGGAGCTCTTGGGAAATGTGCCAAAAATCACAAGAGGTCTCGGAGTTCATGAAAGGAAAAGTGAACCCAGAGGGGGCAGGAGAAACAACTGCTGGGAGCTGAGAATAGCTATTTAAATATTAAAAACTGGGAAAGCATATCCTACAAACCAAAAATCCCACATAAATCCAATAACCTGATTGCTGGAGGGTCAGTAGATTCTCAAAGCTACAGATAAATAAGCCCAGAACACTGTGAAGACCAGAACTAATAAGAGTATACCAGAAAACACACTCTTATCTCATACAAGTTGAAATCATGACCTCTGGGATGAGCCTGAAAAGGCACAGAACTCAGATCTTTGCTGGGGTTTCCACAGGCAAAGGGCGAGGCCCAGGGTTTGGGGAGGCTGTGCAACATTTTTTATTTTGTTTAATTTTTTTAACTCCTGCCTTTTTTCCATTTCCATCGTGGCTGCACGATTTGGTTCCACATAAGTAATTATGGAAATGGGCTGAGGAGGTGACATCTGAGATTTCAGAATGAACTGAATATATGCACAAACCCTTCCACTTCTCAGCACAGACAGCATTGGAGACTCCCCACGGAGTACCCCTGAGGCATGAAGAGACCAGAAGATGAATAAAAAATATGTTTGTAGTAGCTATTGGAGCCCCTTTTCATGCCAGAAGAAAAATTCACCCCTGTGCAAAGACCCTGCAGAGAGCCCAGAGCACTTTGAACGTCCACCTGAGCCTTAAAGGCTGAGCTTGAGGGGCATGTCCAGAGGCAGCAGCCCAAGGCTGGGATCACCTCCCTCCTCCATCAGCACAAAGCCCACACTTACTAAAGCCAGGCTGATTTTCCCCGCTCCTTCTCTCCTTCAAATCAGGTTGTAATTTTTTTTCTGGGTAGCTACAGAATGATCAAGCAGCACAGATGGAATTATCCAATGTAGAGCCATCGGGTGTGATCCAGAGCAAAGATGGCCATACTCAGATGCACACAAAGTCCCCCACACCCCATAATTTCACAGTGTTCCCCCAGAGTGAGAGAAAGCTGTAATGTGGAACCACCAGCAGATTACAGGCACTTATTAAAAATAACTTATCCATATTTATTGGTGCCCATATAGAATACATTGCACTCCACAGCTCCTTTTGCAAGGACAAGCAGGGATAGGACAAGGAAGAATGGCTTTAAGGTGAAAGAGGGTAACATTTGGAGTAGAGATTAGGAAGAAATTCTTCACTCCAAGGCTGGGGAGGTACAGGAACAGGTTGCCCAGAGTGGCTGTGGCTGCCCCATCCCTGGAAGCGTCCAAGACCAGTTTGGATGGGGCTTGGACCAGCCTGGAGTAGTGGAAGGAGTCCCTGCCCATGGTAGAGGGTGGAATAAGATGGTCTTTAAGGTCCCTCCCAACCCAACCCATTCAGTGACTGTATGATCTCACATTTACCAGAGTTCAAATGCTTTCACAGCAGGTTCCTAATTCAAAACATTATCTTGGTATAAAGCCACTCCTCTTCTATTGCAATTCCAGTTCAGAGCCAGAAATGCTTTACAGAAGAAATCCTAAAAGTGCTTGTCTTGAAGAGAAACAGAAACCCAAATATTTTGATTGAGGTCAGGATGAGTTAGTGGACCCACAGCTGTCAAGAACAATGTCACTCCTTCCAGTATTTTCTAAGTTGGGGTCTTAGTGAATGCGAATGCACTCAAGTTTCTTATTAGATCTCACAGTAAATAATCCTGAAATATGGTATCCATTTTTTTGTTATTCTTGAAACACTGTAGTAATTTATAATTAGAAATACTGAAGTTTTACAAAGAAATTAAAATCAAGTATCACACTACTCATTAAAACAAAATAAAACCAGAATAAGGAAATCAGAAATAAAACACAATAGTCTCAGAAATAAGAAAAACATTAGAGAATGCAATGAAATGACATACAGTAAATTGAGAAATTAACACAATAACAGAGGGTACTGGTTCAAATCATTACCAGTTGTGCCAGATTTTATGTTTGAGAAGGTCAGTGTTGAGGAGCCAGTTCCAGACTGGGCTGTGAACACAGAGTGCATCAGGCTCTGACAATTGTACAGGGGGACAGTTAAGAAATGGGCTGGGCTCAGTCTGACTTCTTCTGGTTATTTGCAGAACTCACCTTAAAGACCTTAACACTATTTTATAGAAAAAAAATAGTTTTGCTGGTGAAGTACTGAACAGGTATTCAGATCTCACACGAGGAAGGGAAAAAAGAGCTCAAAGTGAGAAGCAGGACAGAAAGAAAATTACAGTGATTAACAGGAGCACATTGTAGTAAAAAATAGATTGTAATCACAGCTATTAGGTTATGTGAGCTTATTCCAGTCTAAGACTGAGATAAAGCCACTAAAAATTTAAGCCCTGTCACATGCCTTGAAGGTTTTAATTTCTTCAACAGACTAATTGCTAGATGGCAGAACTTTTCTTTGTATGTTAATCTCAAACTGACACTTATCAAAATAAAGTCACTTGGCTATGTGGCAGGAGAACATTAATCTCAAGTCTGATGAATAAAGAAAGGTGCTTCTCAGAGGAAAAGCAATGCAGTTGGGCAGGGAACAGAAATCTTGGTATGAGCAGCAATGCCACACATCCAGCTGCCCTTCCACCAACTTCTAGTTTCCTACAGAGTGCAGTTTTTCACACTTCAGGCACATAATTATCACATGAAACATGGAAGCTGCCTCTGTAACCCACACCAATATGCTTTTGGGGCATATAGCTCCCTTAAACAGTCCCCCACAGTGCTGCAGAAGAAGCTGCACCTTGTGTTGGCAGAATAAGTAATTAAAAACTTATCCATGAGAGCAGGTATTATAAGGCCATTATTACTGTGGAGTCCTTTGGCAGTTGCTTTTCACAACCATCTCATGTCTTGAGCTGCTGGAGGTTTCCAATCCTGTCTCTATAAAGGCTCAAACCACTTTTTTCCCAGTGATTTGGTGCAGAACTTCCTCCTCTATAACTGCTCATCCAGCCCCAATCTCTCCAGCACCTTTCTCACTCTTTCCAACAGTTTTTGTGCTATTCCATTCATTTAACAGGACTAAAAAAACCTACAAAAACAACCTCACTGATTTTAGACCATTAAGGTATGAGCAAAATTCAAGCAGAAATGTTGAAGACAAAAATAAATTACTCAGAAACAACTGATTTCCTGGCGTTAAAGACTTTTAAAATATAGGTGTTTATAAACTTTATAACTGTTTATAAACTGTTAGTTGTAAACAGATAGATTACAAAGGGTGCACATTACTAATACAAATTAATATTTGGTTCTCTCATTTTCCCAAGCTTATATCAATAAAAGCAGAGTCTGCAGGTTGGGAGTGCTGAGTTACTCTGATATTTACTGGAGGTAAAGACAATGCACCAACCCAGAAAACAGGAAAATAATCAAACAAGCTAGGAAAAGATATTTTATATTTAATTCCAGCCATTTAGCTTTTATTTTTAAAGGTATTTCAAACTTAAACAAATTGAATGATTTAGCTTTCCTCTTTCAGCAATGACATGACTTGTTTGCGTTATTTTTGTTTCCATTAATAGGAAGATTTTACTATAGTGCCCTGTGAGCTTTTCTGAATGAGCTACACCGTGATGGAATTTAGAGGAGAAGCTTAGAAAAGGAAAAATGATGACAAATATTTCATTAAACATCATTACATTTTTGCCTTTCATGGGAGTGAACTGCATCTCTTCCTCGCTGTCAGAAATCTCCATTTGGAATTGTGCAGCCAACGCTTCCTTAATTATGATCTCGCTCAAACTCAATTGGATTTCTCTCTGTCTCTATTTCTTCCTTTTCCTCCTGCTGCTGCTAATTAAGATAAATACATCAGAAGTGTTATTGCTGAAGGGAAAGCTGGAGCAAGTGTCATTGGCCCCTGTGATATTTCCCATTTTGCCATGAGCTGTCACCAATGATTTAGGACCAAGTGCCAAGGATTATATTAATCTTGATAAAATTAGCAAATGCTCTGTGATGTTGACATCCCTTGGTGCTAAATGACATTCCCCTGGCTGGACCATTACCAGTGAGAGAAAAAAATCCCTTTCTTCCTCAGAGGATGGCAAATGAGGGCATTAGGTGAAGAATTTCCCCCAGGAAGTATGAAGGACAAATTCAAGTGTTACTTGCTGTAAACATTTAGTCTTTATTTCAGCTTCATTGGTGAAAATCTGACACACTCTTAAAGGATATGAGAGGCCAAGGGATGAAGAAGGAAAAGAATTGTATTATGTTTCTGCTTGATAAAGGGAACTGTTATACAAGGAAATACTATGCTAGAAAGATTATCTTTACAGGTAATGTAAAAGAAATTAAAATTTTCTTTTTTTTTTCTTTAAAAGCACATTGCATAACTCTATCTGCAAACAGACATAGGCACATTTCTACCTATTGTGGAATTTTTCTCAGACTTTCCTGGCCTACTCAAGGCATCTGTGGTCTTTTTTTTCAGTCTGAGGAATAAAGAAGCTTCTTTTAATTCTCCATGGGGAACCTTACCCAGCCCAAGAGCTGCATCAAATGAACTAGAGCTTTGTTGGGCTTTGGTTAAAAGTTTCATTAACAAGCCATTAAAATCTGTTTTCTTTGCAGCCCTGGGCAGCCAAGAGGTCCACATGTGAGATTTGTTTATCTGCATGACCATCCACACTCACTTATGCCCTTCATAGGTATTTCCACTCCTAACCTGAGCTTATCCACCTTACACTTGACCAGAGCCACTGCTCCCAGCCCCAGAGCCACCAATGCTTGCACAAGGTGCTAAAGAACATATCACACACTTCCAAACTGACCCTGAGCCTTTGAAACGTGGCTCATATCTGACCTGACAGCTGAATTAAGCTCCAATGAGCACCAGATCTTTATTCTCACTGAATAAATATGCTGATATTCTGGGAGCACTCCTGCTCTGTCCTTAGAGGAACCTCATACCTGCTGCAAAGCTGCAGCCTGAGAGTGTGGCCCTTTGCAGGATCAGGCTCTGCCTTTGCTGTGCTGCTGCATCTTAATACTGATGTGACCCTCAGTAAATTCCAGAGTTTATGGATTTGCTGCCACTGCAATTTAAAAGTAGACAGTTCTCAGCAAGGTTGAATTAACATGTGTCAGCACAGATTTACACAAGGATAGCTGATAACTTGCTGGCAGGAAAGGAGGAGAAAGGGATTTCTAAATGAAAGCCTGGAAGTTGTAAGAAAAATGCAGAATGAAGGGAGAAGTGCAGACACCTTTTCAAAAGGAACACGACTGTCATTTTTGCATTACTGATTTTCATTAATCCAAGAGCAGGAGGGATTCTGTTGGTTATTATCCTGCCACCACAGACCTCCATAAAGGGCAAAGAGGCTGTTCTTCCACTTACAGGGACCACTGCTTAACTGTCACCTGCATAAATTTACATCTTTAGAAAAAAATCTCAAATAATGATGCAGTTTAACACCAAATAGTTTTGGGGGGTTTTTTTAAATATCTGGAGTAGCTGTAGAAATACATAATCTATCTAAAAATTCAAAATGCCATAGTACTTGCAATAATGCTGTATTTATTGGGAGCCTGAAAAAAATGGATTTTTTAAATTCTTGTTTGGGCTTCAGACATATAAACACACAAAATAATTACTGTAAAAAGGCTACAGAATGTGACCATGAAAAAGCAGATGCATCATGCTTAGTACAAAGCACGAGACATGATGCCACACGCTCACTGGAATTGTTAAATGAGGCTACATATGGTATATGAAATTGTTTGACAAATAAAA
>JAWWLZ010000043.1:5288466-5306560 GCA_035041345.1 Poliocrania exsul
GAGACATGATGCCACACGCTCACTGGAATTGTTAAATGAGGCTACATATGGTATATGAAATTGTTTGACAAATAAAAACACCCAGGACCCAGCCCACAAAGTTTATGTACTCTATTGACTAGCTGTTCCTTAGTTTGATTTTCACTTTAAAAGTAGTTAATGTGAAATAAAATATCTCTCACACTATTTAGGGCTTGCTGCTATGATTGATTAAGGACACTACATTTGCTTCCTGAGTACATTAAAGCCAGTGATGATAATTCTTTCCAGCAATGCTGCCTTAACTCAAAGAACTGATTTTTCAAAGCCTTGCATTAGCATAGAAGAGAAATCTGTTAAAAACCCAAACCAACAGTCAGTGAGGGACACTCACATACAGATGCAAATGTGCACAACAGAATTTAAACTGGAAGCAAACTTATGGATGGCTTAATATATATGCAGAAGTGTTTGAAAATATAATTATCCTATTGTCACACTTCTTATTTTCAGTGGAAAAATGTCTGCATGCAGCTTTTATAATCCCTGGTCAAATATGAATGAACGGATCATGTAAGATTTAGATTTTGAGAGCCAGGTTCTGTTGGAATAAAATTTCTGCCTAGGAAAAAATGGTCTAAAAGACTTTATCAGTGGGTGAAGGGTTGTAGGAGCTGTTTGTCCATAAAGAATTTCTCCACCAAATCCCATAGGATGTTGATCCAGAGGATCTCCATCCACTGGACAATAAAAAGCAGCAGATGAATTGTTTCCAGTATTACGGTGATATATTTAAAGGATGGACTTTTAATGCTGACTATTGGGATGCTCTTCTGTAGAGCCAAACAGACTGTCCAAAGTTTTCTCAGCAGAGAACTTTGGGAACTGCAGCTCCAATCTTTAGCCACTTTGGAAAAAATCTCCTATATATTTGTCTTCTCTCCAAACTATGGATGTTACTTATTTACTTTAATCCCAGACTATTCCTGCTCCAGTGGAGAGAATATAAGAGGCAGTTATGGGCCAATTCCCTTCTTGCCGAGGTTAATGTCAGCACATCAACAGAGGCTTTTGGAGAAAGTGCTCCCCAGTGTTTGCAGCCCTGGTCACCCTCCTGCACCCTCTGGGCTGTGAAAGCAGTGATACTTTGGCAGATAAAAACTGTGGGCACACACGAGTAGGAATCATTGTTGCTTTTTTTTCTACAGAATTATAAAAAATGTATTTAAGCATAAGAACTTCTTCCTTGCTCTTGCAAAGGAATTAGAGATGGCTACAGGTTTCTTATCAGGAAATTGTTTCAATTACCCAGCAAAATCTTTGCAATAAATACCATATTTTTATGGAAAGGACAATGGATTCTGAAGCAGGATGAGGAATTACTAAAGGACAAAGTTGCCAATACAGGAAATTTCCCAAATATCTGCAAGTGAGACTGTGTCAACCTGTGCTACTCAAGAGGATTTTAAAGATATTTAAGATGTGCTCAACTCTTGCTGTCAACATAGCAGGAGCTAAATGCTTTTAAAAATTATGCTATTTCTTCTGAACTACAATTTCTCTTGTCAGTCCAGTCCTGAACAAGACATCCCATCAATCATTCTACTAGAAGGAAATTCTAAGTGAATTTGAAGACACTACTGAGATAAAAGTCTCATGTTTCATTCATAACATTAATATTTATACTAAAGCTCTCCTTGTAAGCATGACAAGTAATTAAAGCAACTAAAAGCTATTAGAAAATTCAGTTTATAAGAGAAAGTTTGTCAACTTCCATTATCTGTTTTATTTGTGCAAGACTTCAGCTGTCACAGAGCATCTCAGCTCACACGGCTGTGCTTGAGGGATAGGAGTTTCCAAGCTCTCAGTCCTGCTCCAGAGGGTTCATGTCCACTGTCCTAGTTCAGCAGATGGGACTAGTTTATCACTGTATGGGGGTGACCTAAGCTGTATATTCTAAACCCTCTATTCATTTCCCAAGAACTGTTAACAATGGACCATTTGCAGCAGCTGCCCAGGGCACACGCGACTCCTCAAGCTGTGGGCTGGGAGTGAAAGAACCCTGTGAGACAGAAGCTGTGATAACTCCCCTCCAGGGAGTCATTAGCACCTTAACACCCAGCCTGAGTTGTCATGTCTGCTAATGGGCCATCAATGATTCCAAAATACCTCCTGACTCAGAGTCAGATCACCCACTGTGGAATTCCCCACCCTGGGGGAGGTACTGAGTGCTCCCACCTGGACCTGTGGGTACATAATCTTGGGAGTTTGAAGACCTCAAGGACCACTTGTCGGATCGAGAGGAGGAGCAGAACCTCAACCAGACTGCAGTCATCATCTGCACTAACAGGTTTTTCACTTCCTTTTGCTTTGGACTTGGGGGAACCACGTGGGTCTCAGCACAGGGGCCAACAAACCCCACTGTGTTTGTGCCCAGGGTGCTGGGTTTTACGTCTCGGTTTTGTGGGTTAAAACCAATTTCTCTTTGTGCCATTGCATTTATTGTAATATTGTTATTAAATTGTAACTCTGACTTATAATCTCTTTTGTGTTGGGTTCATTTCTCCTGCTGGTTTACCTTTAAACCAGCACATCCACATGGAAGACACAAGTAGAAACAAATAGGACATCTCCAGCAGAGGCAGGTATGTGCATCATCTTTACTCCCTCATTAGGCGGCACTACCCTGGGCAGTGCTGACTCTGGAGCTTTCCCCACAGCAGTCACTCCTGCCCCTCCTCCCTGCAGGCAGCAACAGCTCAGGAGGTGGCTCAGTGCCCATCGCCGCCCTCCCTTTGCACAAACCCACCGGCAGGATCGATGGCATCGATCGCTGACTCAGGGGCCCTCCCCGTCACTGCCAATGAGGCCAAAGCCACCTGAGGCAGCAGCACCGAGTCCAGCCCCTTCCCAGCACAGCAAGTACGATTTGGATGCCTTGGGGCGCTGAGTTGGGGGATTTAAATTCTTCTGGCCAGCAGCAAAATGAAAACATGCTGTACCACAGGCACTGCCATCCCAGCAACAAGCAGAGAATCCTAATGATGCTCAAACACTGATGAGCTGATCATTACTGTCAAGGGCAACTTGCTTTTCTTATAGATCAGGAACAGAGAAATCACCTTGTCTGGATCCATTAAGGGCAGTGACATGCAAAATCTGTCACACAAGTTTTGGATCATCCAGCTGCCAATAAGAACCTAGAAATATTTAAAAAGTGCTCAGCCAAAATCCAAACCCAGACTTTGCAAAGCCAGGTGGGCTTGAATGTGGAACTCTGCACTGATCCACTGCAAGGAAGAACATAAAGAGCAGGGAAAAAAGAACCACTGAGACTGAAAGCACAGTTCAGCTACACCTTTCCATGCCAGAGCTGTGCATTCCTGCTTTTCTAAATTCCAATTATCACAATTAGTAAAGGAGGAAATTTACTAAGAGTCTTCATTTCCTTTTCATTCACATAAAAGGCAAATCTCCTGCTGATTGCTTTGCTCTGTTTGATGCTGCAGTGATGAGGTGCAGTGAAAGAGGGTAAGTAAATAGCACAAATGCAAGGAAAAGTAGTTTCAAGCCTCGACAAAGAATAACTATCTGACATTTATGACTATCACAACATATTTGTGGTTTCAGTGCAAGGTTTTCTTTTCCTGACCAGCACTATCTTTTCTCTTTACAAACATCACCTCTCAGAGTTGCCCATCTGAAGCTCACACCAAACAGTGCAGCTGGATAAAGCTTGGCAGCTTTTTTTTTATTATTATTATACTGGCTTTGCTCTGCAAAGATTAGCTGATCCCAAAACTCCATACAAGGCCCACTAGGCACAAGCTCCACAGACCTGAAATGATCTGTAAAGTTCAAGAAATGTCACATGAAGTGACAGAACTGATTTTCACAAGGCAGTGTTTAAAAGTTGTTTCAAACAGCAAAATGGAAGGAAAGAAATAAAGAAAAGAAAAAGACAGTGACAACAAAGGAGTTGCTGGTAAAACATCTGCCTATTTCTTGTGGGACTTCATCCTCATTGGTTTGGAATACCCAATGATTTTGTTATTAATTGCATACTCATACTATAAAGTTGAGTACATTACCCAGTACCTCCCTTTCAAGAAGTCTTTCTGCAGCATTTTTGAATTGCTATAAACAGAATTAGTGGAGCAAAATGCAAGTTAAAGCACCTTATAATTGTCTAGGATGTTATGGCAGCTCATGGCAGAGAAGAGTTTGAGATGTGGATGTCTAGGGAAAAGGGACTCCTCAAAAACCTGAGCAGCAGCACAGAAAAAACCAAATGGAAGCCCATTAAGTGTCAGAGCCCAGAGACAAAACTTTATGGGCACCTCTGATAGGAAGAACAGACCAAGCACCTGAAGTGCACAGGGCAGAGCTTCGTGCCCAGCCATGGGCAGGCTCTGGGCTGTGCTGCCAGGGCAAAATAACCCCCTGCAATGGTTGGATCTTCCTTTCCTGCAACACAGCAACTCCTCAACACCTTGAGAACTGTAATTACTTCAATTTCCTGCTCTCTGAAGCGCAGTAGAGCAGCCTGGATTGACTTATAAAGTCATCTCTGTACAAGTCACTCTCAAAGAACTATCACTCTGCTTCTGCTTTGGCTCCAGGAACAGCTTTATCTCACTTTACTTCTTAATGATTTCTACTTTTGTAATATTTTGCACAATTCAGCAAAGCCCACGTGCTTTTCTTTGCCCCCTGTGATGCAGTGCACAACTGATTATGAGCTCTATCATGACTGCAGAAAACTCTTCAATCAGGTTTCTGGTGTGAATAATTTTACTTCCACATATAACATTTTACTGCCTAGAAAATGGAAAATATTTGCTCTAAGTTCTTTGCCTCTTTGTAGTTTTTGATTTTCTGTTCTTCCAATAAACCAATTTGCTCTAACAGGTACAGAAAAATAAGATTTTTTTTCTTCTTTCTTTAAATAAAGTGAATGAAATTTAATCTCTTTCACTTTCCATATTGAAAAAAAATCTGAAAACACTATTAAGCATTAATCCTAAACATTTTCCTGAGCATAAACAATGTAATTTGCTTATTTTTCAATAAATAGCTTCAAAAATCAAAGTCTTCAATTCTAGTTAAATACACTCATTATTTCACCAAAAAGCAAAATGAAATATTGAACAGCTTTGATTAATAAGATTAGACTTTGTCATAAAATCAAATTTGTAAACCCCAGGTATCCCAATCATTTCAAAATTCAAACCAGCATGAAAAGCCTCAACTGCAATTAAGGCATCATTTGAACAGTTTCTTGCTTAATCTAAAGAAAGAAATTCTGAAGGCATTATTTAACTTTACTCTGCTAAAAATCAACTCAGGCTTTCTGAAAACATTATGTATCTGATGAAATTGCTATTTGTGATGAAAAACAGTTGTTGAAATTTTCAGCCAGCTCCAACAAAGATGTTTTCAAATATGCTCTCTGTATTAAGCTCATTACTTTCATTTTATAAAATGTCAGACAGTAAAATTTAGCACAGATAATTATTTAAATTAGGAAGCTTGTAAAACCTAAATTGACATGCCATCTTGGAGTTACAACAATATTTTCAGCTTATTCTTTTCAATACCATCCACTTTGCCATTCAGTTTAATGCAACTATCAAGCATTAACATACCAATCAGATGACTCTGAAATTTCCATTCATTCTTCCAGATCTCCACTAAAACATTCAATTCATTTACTTCACAGACTACCTTTAAAAAGCCATTACATTTACCATAGAAAAGACTAGTAGAGATTAAGTCTTATATTGAGAACACCATTAAAGTTCAACTAAATGCCACCAATTCTTTTAGCAACCCTAAGTGTGAAAGTATTCATAAAATTATTGATTTCTACTATTTTAAGAGCAATTGCAATGCATCCATCAAGATACCACACATGGCCAGTGAGTCCACACTGGGGCACTGCCAGAACTGGTTGGTTTGGCGTCCTTACCAGTGCCACAAATGCTGCCAACACCCCCTTCCTGCCCCAGCCTGTGCTCTGTCCTTGGCAGGGGTTCCAGAGGGAGCTCTGCTCCAGTCATGGAATCAGCACTTTATAACACCTGAATGAATGAAGGGAACACCAAATTACATCCTACACTACGAATGAATGAAGGGAACACCAAATTCCCTCCTACACTATCTCCTGAGATTGGCAACAAATGGAAGTGCCTTAAGTGTGCAATTATTAGTTAATTAGAGGTGTTAGTACTTTAAGCACACAGATCCCAAAAAGCCAGTCAATACTCCAGAGAGAAATTCCTGGAGAAGATAAGGAGCTAAAACATGCATTGGTCTTAGAGATAAATCATGAGATAGTTGAAACACACATTGATCTGGTCCTCTCACCTTTCCCTACTTAAAATGGGACAGAACACAACTTTCTCTACCAGAAAACAACAGTGGAAGAGATGTTGCCATCCAGCAGCTTCCAGCAAAGGACGCCTAGAGGGAATTCTAGAGGTAACAAGACTCAGAGAATGAATGTTGCTTTCCAAGAAATAATTCCAGAGGTGTTTCCCATACATATGCACAAGAACAGACTCTTCACTGTGAAAATGCAATTGTCAATACACCCATAACACCTCTGAGGAAAATACACAATTGGCTTTACAGAGAAGTTGAGAACCTTCTGAAAAATACCCGTGGAACAAATGAAAAATCAAAACATTATTTATGTGAAGTTCGTGAGATCTGGCATCAGGTTTGATTTTTTTTTTCCTACCCTATTCTTTCATTCTTAAACATTGACAAGTATGAACAAGGGAAAGTACCTGAAAAAGAAATGAATGCCCAATTCCCACAATGAGGCAGCAGAAATGTTTCCTTATTCACAATTAAAACAACAGCAATGCATTTTTTACTCCATCTCTGTAAGGACAGAGAGTGAGAGAAGTCCCCTTAGGAATACTGACTGGAAAAGAAAAAAGCAGAAGATTTGAACATCTTGACGGTGGTGTTCAATCAAAACCACTTCTTAAAAATTCAATTCTTCCTTTTTTCATTTATTTTTTTTTTGACTTGCAAATCTCTTTACAAAAACCCAAGCATATTGTTACACTCTCAGCTTATGGTACAGTGTGGCTTTACCTTTGAGACACAGATTGTCATTGCTCCAGGAAAAGAACAGAGTCTAATTTTCAGAAGAAGTGAACACACAGAATTTCTGCAGAAGTCAAGCATAGCTGTGGGCACTCCAGATCTCTTGAAAAAAAATGTATCATGCTCAGCCATTGTTTAGAGTGTTTTGCCTGTTTATGCATAAACAACAACAACAAAAAAGGTTATTCCCATAGGATGGACTAGTTTTCTTCCTAATACAAAAGGGAATGTTCAAGTTTTTAATTATTTTATGCAAAGAATAGGTATTTTGCCAAATACCAAAGAAAAGTCAGAATTCCCTCTACCAGAGTTCCTCAGGTGTCCTTGCAGCATCAGGTACTATTTCAGCAATGTCTTTAGTAATTCCAGGTGTGTCACACATTAATTGGAAGAGAAGAAAGGCTACATTTTTATAATCATTAATCTTCAGTGTCCCTTCCAGTGCCTAAAGGGGCTCCGGGAGAGCTGGAGAGGGACTTTGGGAAGGGATGGAGTGACAGCACAAGGGGGAATGGCTTCCCACTGCCAGAGGGAAGGGTTAGATGGGATATTGGGAAGTAAAAGCCTTCCAGGAATCTGTGCCCTCTTGAGGGTGTAAAACTGCATCATCATCACATCTCTGTTCACCATTGGCAGAACTGCTCTTCCTTTACTTTTAGGATCTCTAAATTTCAGTCATTCCAAGATCCAAATGAAAGGTTGAACCAGTGAAAAATTCAAAAATGCTATTCACCTAGATTCACAGAGAACAACCATCAAGCCCAACAGATCACTACAAGCAGAAATTTAAGGGGGTTTATGATACATTTTAAAGATACTTTCTGAAAGATCTGGGACAGTAAATATTAGCAATTAACATGGAGTGAGTGTGGAATGCAAGTGGGAAATCAAAATATTCCAAATAGAAAAGTCCAAGTCAGTACTTGTTTTATTTCATGGAATTCCTGGTGGATTGCTGAAGTTAATTGTATTTTCACTTTCCACCTTAACCCAATTTTTCTTTTATCCCCAGAATCCCAGTGTCTTGTTGTTAGAATCTCATGGAACTCCTTTATTTTCTTTTCTCTTTTTGCCATTAGTGTGGGTGAGGACTTTCTGTCCCCACAATTGGAAGGTGTCACCCTCTGCTGATTGCTTGGCTTTCATAACCATTGCAGTGTCCCCTGGCAACCTGTCACATGGCCCTCCTGTGAGAAAGGGTGTCATGCACAGAAAAATTCAACTTCTTTCAAGGAGCAAAAAAAAATGAATAAAAATGATACTTGGGCAGAAATGCTTGTAAAGGAAACCCTTAATTTCATAGCCACAAGTTAACTCTCTTAATATGTAGCAATGGAAGGTGTCACCTCAGGATATTTTCTTCCATTACTCTGTTTGCTTTCATAATGAGAGAGTTTTTTGCAACATGACCCTCAGGTACCTCTTCTCCTCAGTGCCAGCTTTTCTCCCTGAATGCTGATAAACTTGGTGAGCTGAGCTAATAACCGGACTGCCCCTGAAAGGTGCAAAAGTAACAAGAAAGGTCAGGTGCTAATTGGGATGTGTGGGAATAAGGACAGAAGGTGCAGTATAGGAACCCTGACCAAGGCTGGTGGGGGTGGAAATCTTCCCCCGTGGAAATTTCCCCCCATGGAAATCCCTTCCTTCCAATCCATCCCCCTACAGTTATTAGATCGTGTTATTTGTCTGTATAACTAGCAATTTATAGAGCAATTTACTGGAACTTCGGAAACACAAACATCAGGGTTTCCATCTGATCAAGTGAGCTCTGCCTTCTGATAAAATGCTGCTTGGGGCAGCTCTGATTTACAACCATTAATAACGATTGTAGTGATTTCTACAGTTCAGCATTTGCCAAGAGATGAGGGAACAAACACCCCTCACTGCACTGTGCCCAGGGGAAGGGATGTCTTGTTACTGCCAGCATCCATCTCCCTTACGCCTGGAATTACAGCTCCTCCAAAGGCACAACTGCTTTCAAGCAATGATGCAGACAGCAGCTAATGCAAAACATTAGCAAAGATGTAGTTTTAGCTTGCCATTCTTTGTGAAGACTTGCAGAACTTCATTTCCAAAGGGGCTGAGATAGTAATCAACTCATGTGCATTTACACTGTCAGCTTCTGAACATTTCCATTGTGCCTTATTAAGATGGAGAATAATTTAGCAGACTCCAGATCACTGGTTCAGAGGTCTGTTATTTAGTGCTAGTACTCAAAAACACATTTGTGTTGAACATTTCTGTTGGATCTGAAAAGTCTGAGAGCATGGTCCTGCTGGCAAGAGCCTTGCAGGATTCAAATTGATTTTCCAGATACATGTGCCTTCTCAGCTAATTTATACTTTTCTGCCCACTTTGCTTAAGGGCTTTAATTCAGTGACTGTGCAGTGTGCTCCAAAGTGGACTGAGGCTACACAACTGCAGCACGTTGAGATGATGATGTCTCCAGCTCCCCAATCTGCTGGGAGCTGTCTCACACTGTAAGTACCAGGAGCTCTCTCCACTTTGCTCCTGGGCTCTTTAGTCCATTAGGCCCACCTGCCAGGTTGGCAGAAGGGCCAAGGAGTCACAGGGATTAATGGGATAAGCCATATGAAGTTAAAGCTTGCCTAGACAACTGCCAGCTCCTGCCCTTGGACGTCATCCCCCCTCCTGTGTTGCTGTTCCCTGAAGCCCTCAAGCATCCTGACTGTAAATCATGATCATCACCTCAGCTGTTTGCTTCTGTGTGTCAGCTCGGGCTTTCTAATCTAGTTGAAAGCACCAAGCTAATCTCCCAGTCTGGTGCAGGGCGATTCCCACACATGGATGATTCAATTTTTGGAGCTTGAGGTACTAGAAATTGGACAGCATTTTCTTTGCAGGTTCAACTTTTAGGTGAGATACGTCCTGTCAGCTTCAGAAAGCACACCCTCAAGTTGGACCATGTCTGGCCACCTGCTGACGTAAATGTTTGCCATTCAGAAGGAAAAAAACAAACAAACAAACAAACCAATAATGGTGTTATAATGGCACAGGAGCTCCTGGAGGTAAATGTCAGCGTTTCCATTAACACAGAGAGAAGCACTGATGTGAAAGGAGCTCAGTTTGGTCCCAGCACCAGCTGGTGTCCCTCACCCTCCAGCATCAGCAGGCTCAGCAGCTGTAGATTGGACTCAATGGGTTGAAGAATTTCCCTTTAGCACCCCAGCCAGAGCAGGGCTACGAGGCAGCCCAGGCACTGCTGTCCTCTGCCCAGCTTGGGAGAAGGCCTTCAGCATCCTGAAATAGCACACCAAGCTGTTCAACAAGTCCTGACTTTGCACTTCAAATATTATCAATATTTGGCAGCAAACGTCATTTAATTAACAATCTCTCACTTTAAAAGCAGATATATTCTTTTAATGAAACAACAGTCCCACTGCTTTGAAGAATTCAGAGCAGGATGAAGCTGGGCCCTGATGATAATTCCAAGCAGCCTCATTGCACCTTCTTGGCAAAGCTGTTCAAAGGCCCCGTTTCATTCCCTGTCTGATCAGCACATCGGACGCTGCTTTCAAGATATAATACACATTTGGCTTTTTGATAATGCAATGAAGAAGTTGATGTAAATAAGTAAAAGGCAGTGTCTTTAGAAACCAAACTTACAGGGAAGGAAGAACTTTGAGATCACTTTGTAGCAAGCTGCAGAGTCTCTATATCACAGCACACTTTCATAATAGAATCTAAGATAAATAGATATATAATGGGCCAGAGGTTTAGATTTCAAAGGTGGGGTTTTTTTTAAAAAAAAAAAAGGAATTAGAATTGTTAACAACTTTGTAAAAGATCATGTAGCAATGTTGCTGTGTTCTTTGCTCTCATTTAAGGTGACATTAAGACAAAACAAATCCTTCCTTTGCCCAGCCAGTTAACTGCAGCATGGCAGGATCTTTGGAAGAGATGGCAAGACAGCTCTGAGGAACTGGAAAATCACAAAGACTCACAGACAAAATCTAAAAGCCACCAAAACCCAAATGCCAAAGAACAGCTCTCATAGGAGATGCACAAGTCTGGGTTTAAGAAATCTAGCTCATGAAATGCTGCTGAGCAAGGACACTCTTTCTGCTCTTTAACATCCAGCTTTCCATATGAATGAAAATTCATTAGAGCCTAATCTTTCTAGGAAACTAAATTATCACAGGTTTCTGTCATAATCAATGTGGCAGATGGCTCAGTTTTCCTAGATAGATGACAGTATTAGAAACATTTTGAGAGTTATATATTCACACATGAAGCTGTAGCATTCTTTATCTAAAGAAGTTTACATTTCCTTTACAAGCTGCTAATAGCTTCTCATAAAATCAAGGAAATTAATTATTAGCAACTGATCTCTAAAGGTAAATTACCTAAAGTAATTGTAATTCCACTTTGATCCACATTAAATCCTCCATCTCCGTATTGATTTCTCTTAGGGTCCATTTACAGAGTTTATGTTTAAAAAACAAGAAAGAATGATTGGTAATGAATTGGCACCACATTGAAGCTGCTTAAATTCTCAGCATCGCCCACAACATTTTTCTATATATCTTAAACAGAGTTATTCTAAGAGAGTCATTAGAGGTGTTTTCTCACCCACCCCTGCAGGAAACACACCCTGTAACCCACCCTCTGAACACCTGAGGAGCTCAGAGCTACAAGCTCTGCCATGGAAAGGCTTGTGTGGAAAGGCATTGGGGGGACAGGGAGGGGAAAGGGTTAACCAACATCCATCCTCTCAGCTCAGCAAGGAGTTGGGAATAAACCGTTTTTCACCTCCGCAATAGAACAGATTCTCAGAGTTATATTAGTACAAGGATTTGCATAGGCACAATTATATGAGAGGAGAGTTTAATTTTCAGCTTTTGCTAGAGAATTTGCTAATTCACCATACTTTCTTCTCATGGGTATTTGCTTTATAGTTCAATAATGTCAGGGCACAGGTCAGTCACTAATGCTCTGCAGAACATTTACCATGAGACTACTAATTAAATTAAACAATTTACGTAATCTCACTTTCCAGTTCTCAACCTGAGCACAAAGGCAAAGCAAAGAGAAAGAAATTAACTTCAAAACAAATGCCTCATAATTAAACTTTAATTTTCATAAACGTGAAGGAAGTTAACGGCATTTGCTATCCCAAATTAAGAAGTCAGCCTATTCCCTTCGTGCACACAAGCACAGCAACCATTAAATTTTAATGTTAATACAGTGCCAGCAGTTCTTATATGCAAAGACACCGATTCTCACTCCAAAAAATCACCTGCTCCAATGTGATACCTTCTACCACCATTCAGGGAAGTTTGTGTACCCTTTACACTCAAGGAAAGGAGGGAAGGAAAAAATAAAATTGAATATGGTTCAGTTGAGCGGAGATAAAACACACCGTTATTTTCAGGCATTAATTCAAATTAGAGCCAGTCTGCATCAACCACCCTGATTTGCATTTCTTGCTTTCTGCACACAGTTTTGTAAGCAGAGATTGCTACTTGTAGGAAAGTTACTGAGTGACAGAAATAGGAAAGCATCTCTCCAAACTGCAGCACTACAGTGTAAGATCCAGACCTGGACATCAAGCCCTGCCTGTGTAAATCTCTGCTGCCAGGGCAGGATATCCTCACAGTCAAAACACAGCCCTCACAGCACTGCACAACTCCCTGCTGCAGGAAAAATCTGGAGTATCACCTGCTTCATCAACCAGCAGCAAAGTGGAGGAAACCAGAGTAAATCCACCAAATGCATTTTTCTAGCAGGGCAGTTGTACTGCTATGCTCAGCCACTGTGACTTTCCCAATCAATAAAAGCAGCCAGATAAAGCTTCTTGCTGCAGATAGAGCCCTGCCTGGCAGGTCAAAGGGAAATACCAACCAGCACTAGAGAAGCAGACCTGTGCAGAAACATTTTTCTGGTTGAATATGAACAAATTCTACTTCAACACAGGCAGAAAAGCCAATTTTCCCAAGGAAGAAAAGCCAGATTTGATTAAGCCACAACTTTCGTTGCCTTCAATTTCCAAACCTGTGAACGTGGACCAACAGCTCCCCAAAGCTTCAAAATCTTCAGGGAGTTTTACACTGATACAGAATTGGGGTAATGAAATTTAAAGAGCTTTTAAATTTCAACAGTTTTACTTCTGTGTGGAATTAAGAGATGAACTGAGAACCACCTCAGTTTGGTACATGGTACAAGTCTCAGAACTGTGGATCACTGCTCACCACCTGGACATCATTGCTTTGAGATACACCAAGGATCAGTGCAGTATCAGAGCATATTTTGTGGTTCCATGATTATTTTTCATTATAAAAGATTAGGAGAAAGCACACACAGCCCCTGTCCACTAAAGAAAAAATAATTTCAAGTCAAAACAGCAGAACAAGTCCATTAGGAAAAGTTGGATTGAAGGTCACAATGCTTCCAGCATTAAACATTTTGAAGTTTTTATGCAAGAATGATAAAACAAGTAATTCCATAAAACCTGACATAAAAATGTACTTATTTCAATGAGTCAAAGCTTTGATTGTTCTTTCCAGTTCAATCCATTCACACCCTTTGAAACCAGAAATCTCTGTTGCACCCTTTGGGGATGCCCAGTTATGTATTAGGAAATTATGCTGTAATATTCTCCACTGCAGGCTCCTGGTGCAGCAGTCAGCCTTTTTGCTGCACTTTATCTTTGGCATAACTACAGCTCCAACAGAATTCTGCATGAGTCCTTGTTAAAAAATAGCAGTAATAAATTTTTTCCCCCCAAAACGCAGGTAGGAATCCAGAGTCAGCTGTTTTAAAATTTATGAAAAGAAGCAGTAATTTAAACGTGAGATGGGAGCAATTTTATTCCCATTTCAACTAATGCTAATGTTCAGATTTTAGTTATTAAAATTAATTTGCTTCAATTATATTAAAATCAGTGGAATTGTGTGCCACTGTATTGATGGATAACAGCAATAAGCACTAAGTGTGATGTTTGAAACCTCCACTCACTGTCAGTGAGAAGCACAAATGCAGCCACAAAGGCAAGAACAGAAAATGGGAAAGAAAACTCATCCCTTTCACAGCCAGAAGCTGAAAGTTACACACAAGAAATTGTAATCCAAAAAGTAAACTCTTGTCTGCATTTTAGGTGAATCAAGCTTTGATACTGAGCCCATATTCATGGACTTACTAAAGCCTGGCCAGCTCTCAAAGTTCATCTCCTACAAAGTTCTCTTGTGTTCACATCAAGACACAGAGTTGATCAAATTCTATCGTGCAGTTCCTTTACAGAAGGTGAGGCCACAGGGTCTGGTTTTCCCTCCCCTGTCATTGCCAAACAAGCAGAGGCTTCACTTCCCAGCAGAATGGACAGGCAGGGCTGCAGAGCAATGCCTGGGAAAAATGACTTCATCTTCTTGGTAATCTTTAAAGGAGCTTTGATTGATCTTATTTACAAAAGGTTCACATGGATCCAGTTTTACTCTAAGGTTGGAAAGCGTGTAATAGGAGACCATAAAGCTAATGGAGGTAAAATTCTTCAATATTGCGATCAATTACAAGCTACCTTACATTTATCACAAGTGACTGTTTTTCTTTGAGCTGATTCTAAGCCCTTTATCTTCTAGATTTCCCTCCTTCCTTTCTGTTTTTAAATATGTTTATTGAATGCTTAGAAAACCTTCAATAGAACACAGGAAAGAAATGAGCTGGTAAAGTATTTGTGCATTCAGGCAAATCCGACTGAAAACCAAACTCTCTCCTTGTGGATACAATGATCCTTCTCAATTCTGAAGTGGAAAAGAACTGAATACTTAGGAAAGATCTGCCACAGGCATAATTAGCCCTGAGAAGCCACTTCATCCAGTGACACATCAGGTACAGACCCTTTAAGGATGATATTCTGGGACAAGGAGTTGTGTCATCTGTAACATTCCATCTTGCTGTCACTGGAGCAGCAGCATCCACAGAGATCCCCATTCCTGTGAGGCAGGAGCAGATCCTTATGAACTTCTTTTGGAAAATTATTCCAAACCTTATTAAAATATTCAGAATTTTGCTGCTGAACAGGGTTTACATGACTTGGAAGCTCTCAGCTCTGTTGTCCCACAGTGCTACACCAAAGGTTATGTGCATCCTCAGCCTTAAAAGAATGGATGGCACTTAAAATACACAGAGTAGGGCACTAGTTAGAAAATCTTCCCTGGGGGACAATAAAAAAGGAATAAATGTATAGATTGTCTGAATGGATTGAAAACCTGCTCTTGCATGTTTTCATACACTTCCAAGACAAGACAGCCTTTAGACAAGGGAGTAGTCCAGAAATTAGAGTTTCAGAGCTTGGCATTCATTAACTGAATTGTGGTATCTTCGTTTAGAACAGTGTTTAAATGTGCAGGTTGTTCCTAAGCAACATTAGTCCCTTAGTCCCTAAAGCTGAGAAAAGATCTCCTGGATTTTAAGTGTCCCCTTTGAAACTACCATTCATTGCACAAAGGTTTTCAGGCAGGATAAATTATTCCAGCCCTTAAATTCACATTTACTCTGGTTTTTCTTGCCCTTTCCTTCTCCATGGAGCCTTGGAAGGGTTCTCTTTGGGGCAGCAGTATTATATTGTAAACTAACATAGACCTGTGCTAACGTTTTTCATTTACTTGCAGTGTGAGTTATGGACCCCTTCAATGATATTGAATGGCCAAGTGATGTGAGGTCAAATAGAGTTTGCCAAAAGCTAATGCATCTCATACTAAACTGCATGTGAAACTTAACTGCTATCATTCTTCCACCCTACCACTCTTTTTTATTATTATTATTTTTATCTTCTACCTTTGGAGAGGACAAGATAGTCAATAATACTGTAGGGGATTCATCACACAATAGGCAGGACTTTCCCAAGCAAGGAGCTTGCTAATGAAAGTATTGTGGAATGATCTGTACATTTTAATGGACCTTGAACAAAGATTTGAGCTTTTCTTTTTCATTTTTTTTAAACACCACATGAATTTTTATTAGTATATTACTCCAGACTTGTTTTGAATACTTAGGGGTCACCTTCTTTGTTGGAACCTGCATAATGGCAGAGAGGGCAAAGTGGAGTGGAATGAATAAATAAGGGAAAATTACACTTTACCTTTCAAGGACAGGAACTACAAATAGAATTTTTGGGGTTATTTGTTTTGGTCTTTTCTCCCCTTCACGATTTTTAGCTTTCTTTTTCTTTAAAGTTGTTAAAACCTCATGCACTGTTACACATGGCAAACATCTTTCACACTTTGGCACTAGCAATTAATTTAATTTTTTGTATAATATAATAAAACATTTTTCTGTCGACCAGAAGCAGTCTTGATAACTCAAGCTTTAAATTAAGTTTGCCTAAGGGTAGCAAATAAGAGCTAATGACAACTTAGCTACAGATGTCATTAAACATTTAACCTTATCACATTAGGCAAAGCCCATCCCACATTCTGCAGTCAGCCAGGAGAAAAGAACAACACACTCCTTGAGGAGAAAACCTAATACATTCCCACATAATTGGGGGGTTGCAAACAGAGGTTGAACTTTACCACTGATACAGAACACAGTGTAAATCCTGCCTGTCTGCACCTGGAGGGATGACATAGAAACATGAGCTGACCTCAAATGCCAAATCATAGAATCATAGAATGAACTGGGTTGGAAGAGACCTCAGAGATCATCAAGTCCAACCCTTGATCCAACCCCACTGTGATCATCACATCATGGCACTGAGTGCCACACCCAGTCTCATCTTAAACACCTCCAGGGATGGAGAATCCACCACCTGTCTGGGCAACCCATTCCAATGCCTGATTACTCTCTGTGTACAGAATTTTTTTCTAATATCCAACTTAAACCTCCCCTGGCAGAGCTTAAGCCTCTTGTTCTACTGCTGGTTGCCTGGGAGAAGAGACCTTGGCTGTCACTGGTGCAAGGGTAGGGTGAGATCCACAGCTTCCCACAGCCTGAACCCCACAGGACAGGGGCATGGAGGGCTCAGAGCTCAGGGGAGGGCTGAGCTGAGAATTCTGAGCCCAGAATTCAAACCTCCTTCAATGGGAAGATTTGAATTCACTTCCAAGCACATGTTGCACATTCAAAGCCTGATGGGATCTCAGGAGCAAGGAAGAGGAAGGAGGAAGCACACAAGGAAGTGGTTCAGTTTTTAAAATAATAATCCACATCACTAACATCCTGCCTGTCTCCATGGCAACCGAGCTGGATTGCTTTTGAATGCAATTGTGGTTTGCCAGTTTTTAACCCTCATTCATAAAGGGCACTGGAGAAGCCCACTGAGGTGGGTTTGAATCTGGTGTTCAGCATGGAAGCAAGTTAGTGTACATGTACTTAAAAAAAAATTAAATTTATTTTTTATTTATTGTTTAAAACAATAAATGCAGAAGTGCTTCCAAAATGTTGAAATTTCTTTTCTGCAGAAACAACAGCACTAGAATGTGAAAATCCCCATAAATATGAGCTTAATTGTAACTTTCCCAAGAATTTTAGGAAAGTTATTTTGCAACCACCTAAAGATGAGAGAATAATTTCTGAATTAAAGCAGACAACAGAACCAGATAAATGTGTTCCCTCACCCTGGCTATGTTAATATGTTCCCTTGATCACACTATCATACTAAAACATAGACTGCCAGAAGAGAACAGATTAAAATGCAGAGTCATGCAGGGGACCACAGATATTAAACAGCACAAAAACATTTTTAATTGTCGTATTTGTTGCAGGGGGGTGAAATCAGAAAACTATCACTCATTTCAATCTACTAGTGATGGAGCCACAAAAAAAACCCCAACAAAAAACAACAACAACAACAAAACCCAACAGGGAAAAAAAACAACCAAAACTAAACCTGTGTAAACTCTTGAAGCTGAAGAACACAATTTACTGATTTTTAAATATGTACTGATAGATTTTAATAAGCTCAGGTCAAATGCTGAAAGGTCCTGAGCACATTTCCTGACAAATTACTTACACCTTGACCTACCTAGCTGAACAG
>JAWWLZ010000043.1:5312996-5323955 GCA_035041345.1 Poliocrania exsul
ATCCATTCAGTTTGCAGGACAATGTGCTCAAGTCCTGCTTGCTTTGAAGTCACAAGAAGTTGGCATGACACTGAAACCACCAATTTGGAGACATCCATGGTGCCCTGGGTAATTTCTGATTTTTTCCCAAGCCTGAGAAGAACTAGAAAAACAGCTACTAAACCATAGTATCCCTGATTCTTCACTCTCAAAGTGATGCCAACTGGAAGCAGAGTAAAGGGAAAGTGTAAAACTACAGCCTGTGCCTGTGTAAGATACAGAGTAGTGCAAACCACTGCAGTAATGAAACAAACTTTCCAGAACATCCAGGCAGCTCAGGCTCCATGCCTAGGTGAAGAAACTCCCCTTTGGGAACCCAAATCTTTGTTGCTGCTCTGAAGCAGTCTTTTAAACAAATGTGTTTTCAAAAACAGTGAATATTGGAACACCAGTTCACATATCTGGTTGACTTCCACTGCTGCACCAAAATAGTTTGTTTCCAGGGCTGGCTGAAAGTACAAGTCAGATAAGAACTTTGGAGTTGACTGCTCTTCCCATCCTTCTTTCCTTTTAAATAGACAGGCCAAAAGACAGGAAAAAGCTCCCAGTCTCTAAAGCCTCATTTTACTACAAAATACAAAAATAATAAAGTAGGAGATAAGTCCTTACACATGAAGAAGTCCCAGGTCTGCTGAGGGAGACAAAGTAAGAGTCTCAGAAACAGCCCCCTCCAACACCACCAGGAAGGATGTCTTGAGTTCTTTGTGCACCAAATTTATGCACAGTTTGTTCTGAAAATTTCCTCCTCTAACATGACTTTAAAATATTGTGGATACCTAGAAGTTTTCAGTCTGAGCTGTGCACAAACCACACTGGACTTTGGCTCCCTGTGCTTTCCCCTCCAAGTTGCAGCAATCAGCTCCTGGTGAGCCCAGGGGAATTCAGGGAAGGTGGCACCACTGCCCTGCAAGCCAGGGGGCTGTAAAACACTCCCTGCCATCCAACAGAGCTGCCTGGGAAAAGAGTATTAGGATATTTTAATATCTATTTGCACAGATAAGCTCAGACAGCTTTTATCTTCATAGTACCAGCATTTCACACTGGATGTGCAGTCTCAGCTTCAGACCAAATTCACACAGACTCGTATCCCAATCTCTTCTTTTCTTCCTTATATTCACACACAATAATGAAGGAGGAAAGAGGCTGTCAAATGCAATAGGAAATCAGGAAAAATAGCTTCACATTTCAATTACTTTTACATATCATTAGGACTGCTTTGCAAATGTCTCCCTTGCAATTTCAGGAAACCATTTAAATCATCCCTTTGCAAGAGCACTAATTCAGACATTCCTACAGCCAGGTATCCCTGGAGTGACTCAGACTTTGCATTAAACCCCTGAAACTCTGAGTGAGGAATTTAGATCAGCTAAGCTATAAATCTCTTGTTGCATTAACAGGTTTCTTGTTTAAAAAAAAAATAGAGGCTTGTTTCTCTCTTGTGATATGACTGAGAACTGAGATCTTTTACTTTTGGTAATTAACATACCAGTATAAATCTATTTTTTGCTATTCACTTTCACTCATGATCCCTGTGACACAATATGAGGATCAGGGAATTTCAGAATATAGCTGTCAGTTCAAACAAACCTACACAGAATTACAGAACAGTAAGGGTGCATAAAATGTTGGATTATAAAATTATCTTTCAAGGAGTTCTGATTGTGCAAACATTATTAAAAACAACAGATGTGCAGCTATTTTATGCAATATATAAAACATTTTGCCTTTGACAAGATTAATGCGAGGGCTGAGACTTTCATACAAGCAGGACCAAAATGTCTTACTATAAAAATGTCAGTTCCACTGCAACAACCAAATATCTGAAACACTCTGCTCTTTGAAAACAGAACCAACCTGAAGATGCTGAATTAACCATTGCCAGTGTTGAATGAGATGGGGGGGAAATGGAACACCTTTGCCAGAGGATTTCAAATTTCCCTGGGTTGGGCCCTCGGCTTTTCGGTCACAAAGGCAAACAAGCCTCATTCAACACCTCTGACCTCTTCTAATGGTATCAGAGGCCACATTACTGTATTTTTACCCACGTTGCAGTTAATCAGATGAACTGAAGAAGAGGTTCATTAGGTTAATTAGGTGAACAAGGCTCACTAATGGTAATAAGCAACAGACTGCACCAAGCAGGCATCAGTGGATAAAATACAGTGGCAGCCGCTGGCACGGAGTAGCCACAATTATTTAAACAGACTTGGGTGAAGAAAGAGTGAAGTCTGGTCTAGTAGAGCCCATAAACCAGAGACAGCCACCCTGACCTCAGCCAAAGCCAAAGTCAGGCCTGAAAATTCTTGAAAAAAGGGCACAAATTACAACCTTGTTCTGCAAACCTCTTCATAACTTGGAGACACTTTCATTAAATTTCATAGGCAAAATTTATAGAGTGAAGTTACGTCAAGGAGAAATTAAAAGTTGCCTAATTTACCATGAGCAGCTCAGCTTTGACTCAGATTCTATTCTTAAGCATTACATTATGCAAACTACTTCATAAAGCTCCATAATCCCCTTAATGCAGCCCACACTGGTTTAAAAATTAAAAATCACTATTGTTTCCATTATCCTTTTAATTGGATGATGGCATGACTAATATACAATATAAAAGTCAACTATTTAATCACACATAATCATCCTGTTTTACATTTTATTCCTGCCAGGTATTTCTAAATTCAGACGTTACATTGTCAATTAACATAAAATTTGTAGCTTTCAGCTTTTCAGACACACATTACCTCCCAGTCAGGAAAATATTGGAGCATGACCGAAACACACAGTAGGAATGTGGTGTACAAATCAATAACTGCAGAGCAGAGAGTGGATGTTCTAAACATTCCATCTCAGACTGTTGGGATTCCTCTGTGCAAGGCAGAGAGCACAATGAGCATTAGCCCTAATAACAAGGTTTGTTGCATTGGCATCAGCTGCTACACCCCTGGGAAACCCAGACATTCCTTTCTGCTTCTCCACAAGAGGATGAAGGAAGAAAAGAATGAGAAGAGCCTCTGCTCAGCAGCACAGAAGCCCCTGCCTTCCTAAGCAGTTTGATGAGCTGATTCCTATGCTAAATTGAGCACCATATCCTGTTGCAGGAAAAAGGGCAGCAGAAACTCCTCTAGCAATGTTCAGTCATCAAGAGAAATTCTTCCTGGCTGAAGCAATTCCCCCATGCAATATTATATTGATTCTGTAAAGATATCATCTGGCATTTTATGGTATTTAAGTGACTGAATTATTTGGTTAGAGAAAGGACTATACATGCATTGTAGCAGACATCAAAACAGCAAAAATACCCAAGACTGAGGCACACGGGCAGCTCTTTCTGGATTGTCAGAGTGGCCAGACAATGTGTTCTTAGTTAATGCTCAAGTGAGTTGTCTGACTCATTTTCTAAAGCGCCTCAACTAGAGCTCCTCATTAATTTTTAATCATTCTTAATAAATATTGATTTGCTAATCATTTTGCAGAAACAGTTATGCCATTTCTCTTTTTCGTTTTCTTGTTGTTCAGATGAATTTTCTGTTCTGACAGAAACAAAACAGAAAGCCATTAAGTGCTGCAGAGCCATGTTTTGACATTTTATAACCAATTTCTTCATGCAGACTTCAGAATTATAGAATGGTTTTAGTTTTTGTTCTAAAAGCAAAGGGACAACATCTCAATGAAATGCCTTGATTAACTAGTCCATACCTTTTTATATTCAGTTCACAAACCATTCCAAGGTTTGAACTTTACATTACTGCTCTGAGAAAAGAAATATTTTTCTTTTTATTATTCATTCTCGTTCCAGCCTGTATTTCCCATTTCAAGATACACTTGTCTATTTTCCTCATGGTGAAATATTCATAGATCTCAATTTATACAAAGGAATTAAACAGAATTCTTCTAAGTGTCTACAAAATATAGTAACTCATTTGAATGGTAAAGAGAACACTGAGTCTCTAAAGGACTCATTTATTTAGGAGGTCAGTGCATGAAACTACTGGAACACTCCAATATTTAATAACAAAAGCTGAAGTTCAAGTATTAAAATACAGATTTTAGTAAGAGAAAGAAGGTAATATTTCTCATAATCAAGTAAGAATAAGTTACATGCAACTTAAACTGTAAAGCCATTACAGAAAGCAGGAGTTGTTAATGTTTATACAAAATTGTTACTATTAAAAAAGTAGAAACTGGCTAATAGAAATAACCAGAAACTGGTTGAGCTGTACAATTCCAAAGCAGTCAGATGAATTCAGTCTTTTCCTAAATTAAATAGCTGCCATCGACAAAACACATACAAAACCACATCAGATGTCCACAATCAAAGTGTCACCTGAAACAAAACCAAAACACACTACTGAGAAAGTAAGACCACAGAAGCCCAGAAATGCCACAAGTCTGTCACATCTGTCAAACAGAGTTTCTGGAGTCGTCCATCACACAGAGAAACAAACCAAGTTTAGGTGTCACCACAACTAAAGGAATCAACTACAAGTTTCAGACACTGTTTTTCTGTTTGGTAGGTTTTGCTTCTGTTTCCTCAAGAGGAATTTAAAAGTATAATTAATTTTTTCAAAACTTACAGTTTACTCCATATAAGCTTTCTTTTATTTTTGTTTGCTGCTTTGCAAAGTGTTGAAATGAATAACCAAACTGTTTTCAGTAGGGAAAAATAATGTAGAATTACACAAAGGTTTATGTAGAAACAGACCAAAAACCACTTTGATAAACAAGCACTGAACTCAAGTGTCCCTCTGCATGAAAAAATGTGAGTTTTAAGAGAAAAACTCAGATTTCCATTTATATAACACAAAGTTAAGAGCAATTAGTAAAAAAAAAAAATCCACTTTGATGTGAATCAACAGCAACCACAACATCAGGCAGTCTAGAGCTCCTGTGAGCTGCTCCTGGCATTTCTCAAGGGTGACACCATATCAGCAATCCTGCTGGGAGGAGCACCCAGAGACTACAGGAGAGCCCTGAAGAGCCACTTCTCAAGTACCTCATCACACTGAGATAAAAAGGGATTTGGGGGGCTCCCCCTTGTCTTTGCCCAGGACAGTCACTGTGAATTCAACAGGTTCTTTTGGTTTGGTTTTCAGGTTTGGCATAAACCCTTCTGTGCTCCTTAGCCTGGAGCAGAGGTTGGCACAAAGTCTCATCGCTGTTCCTTTGGGGTTACTCAAGGAATTTACCACACAGTAAATATTCACAGCTCCTTAAGGCATTTCTTATTCTGCCCAGCATCAGTAAATGCATTACCCTGCCTTGATAGCTTTCTAGACGCTCTTTCATTCATAAAGATGCCACAAATATTCACAAGTCTGGTTTCAGTGCTAAGAAAAAAAAAATCTCATTTCTTTATGCCTCCTTCTGAAAGTTTAATTTCACTGGCAATTTTTGGCACTATTTCCCAGAAAGCATCAGGAGCAGATGAAAGCAAGGAAGTGTGGTAGGGTGGATTTAGTATCTGCTTCTATGTATAACTTCTGTGAAAGCCATTAAAACACCAGCAGAAAAGTTTCAAAGCCATGCTAAGACAGTGCTTCAGTTTCTACTGGGGAAAAAAGAAAGGAGAAACAGGGTTCATCTCTCACACTGATATTTTCAAAGGGGTTTTTCTTTACCTGAAAGAACTCCTTTGAAAAGACCAGGTTTTGAATTATTGTCTGAGTTTTCATTGCAATAAGGGTCAATTTTTCTAATGACTGTTCAAGTCAAACTGACCACTTCATGTTTTTGGAATGAAGTCAATGATAGAAATAAATATTGTAAATGAAACTTCTTAGAGTTAGATTTAGGTACATACAGGGACCGAAGTATTCCTGCCCTGAAAATGGGCTGCACAAAGGGGAAAATACAATGCATGACCTGACTCAAACAAGGAGCAGCTTCTTTTCTCAGGTCTGGGGAGAAACTGGTAAAGATCAAGTAAAGGAATGGGAAAAAAACCCAACCCACAAACAGAAATGGCCAAATGAAACAGAACTCAAGAAAGAGCAGGTGGTATGAAGTGAAAAATATTAAGGCAATGTTCAAGCCAACTGTGAGAAACAGGGGAGAGTCCTGCCTGGTTGCTCCTGCCAGCTGGGGTCTGGCTGGCACTGCAAGGAGCACACCCACCTCCTCCCCAGGAAGGATATCCCCCCCCCCCGTTAGCCTTAGGGAATCACAGAGCCTTTACATGATGAAAATACCCCATATGGTCTTTCTACAGTTTATAAACTCTCTCTACTAGTAAGAGCCTCTGAGTAGCATGAGCAGATTCCAAAAAATATCTTGGCTGGCTTCCCTACTGAAGTGCAATTGGCTAAGAATTCCTGTGCAGAAAATGCAGAATTCTGAAAACAAGAACTAAAAAAATATACATATGAATCAAAAAGATGTTGCTCCTTCAGTGGATCCCTAAAGCACCTGCACCCTGAGTGCAAAGCCCTCCCTTTGCTCCAAGGGTGATGTGTTTGCAGGCAGGGGAAGGCTCAGCCACTCACTAATGCAGTAAATTATCCTGTGGAGAGAAACGAGGGTGACAGCATCCAGCTGGACCAGCAGGCACACAAAATGCAGGTAAACACTTTAATTACCCAGACATTGTCAGCTCCACAGAGAAATTGATGAAAGATTAAATTTCTTTTTTAATTCCCTTCCTTTTCCCCCATGTGAACATTCCCCTCCCAGAAGTGCAACTCCACTACTCAGTTCAACAGACACAAACACAGCCTGGCCCTTCCTCCTCAGCTCCACTTCCCTTCACATCAACCTTACACCAGCCTGAGTCTTTCTCACTGCCTTCAGGATGAACAAATGTGTTTGAGGTAAATCAGATTTCCTTTTTGTGGTATTCAGTGGAGTCAAGGGGAAATCATTCTCTGTGGAAGCTCTTTGCAGCTTGTAAATAGGAGTTGAAGGCTTCAATAATCACACATCCTCCAAAACCCCGAAGTGCCTCCCAACCTACGGCAGCTACAGGTTGGGGTTTGGTTCTATTGATGATTAATTGGCTTCTGGCAACTTCAGCAGAAACACAATTATTTCTACTGCCCTTGTCCCTTCAAAGCCACTGTCACCTCAGAGGTCTGTGCCTTGTACACCCCGTTGTTGACTTTCCCCTGGCTCCCCCCAAACAGCCACAGGTTGTACCCTGAGTAAGCAGAGCCAATTGTTCCAAGGACACAGGGTTCATGGCAGAGCCTGTGCCAAGCTGAAGGAGCAGCTTTTGCTACACAAATGGCAATTGCAGCAATCTTGACAGGGAAGCTGTTGACAAGCTTTAGGCAAGGTAAAAACAGACAGAGGAAAGCAATTAATTTATTATTTTCCTCACTAAAGAACAGTGTATCGGTAATGGCCCATTGTAAGCATGAATAATACTGAAGCTGCAAGCAACATGGTATAATTTTAACATTCTACAGCCTTTTTTAATCAATCTTATTGATGTTCATCACATCCATAAAGCTGAAAAGAATGGGTTTACTAAACTTAAGGAAAATATAAAATCTCATTTTGCGCCTTTCAGTTTCTTCATTATGTTGCCATAATGTCATCAGTGTAATATATTTCACCCTTTTGCCTCTGTTTTAGCATTCCTTTTTTGATTCTGCTGTGATCATGTCTGGTTCTTTGAAGCAATGAGATGAATTATGAATATTGCTTTAACTCCACTACCACATCCAGGAGAGGAGCATGATATGCTGAGAGGAAAAAGCTTTACCTGTTTTAGGACTGGGAAGCCAACACTGAAAAGCAAAATATCTCACTACTCTACATAGTGGCCTACAGAGCTGGGGCACCTTAACAGTGAGAGCTACAATTAGAACCAGCAGAAATGGTTGTAAGAGCCACATGGGTTTGCAGGAAAACTTCAGCCAAAGACTTGCCAATTTAGGAACAAAATCACAGAATTGTCAAGGTTGGAAGAGACCTTCAAGATCATCTAGTCCAACCATCAACCCAGCACCAGGTGACACTCTGCAGTATAAAATGAGATGCAGAGAACCATTAGCTCAAGAGCAGAGAGGTGAAAGAATCTATCACACCTCCAGACTCCAAACATTGGGTCAGAGTTATTGAACAGCCTCGTGGCTGGTGCTGTAACACTCAAGAGCCCACTGACTCCCACTAGACAAAGACTGCAAGACAAAGTTTACTTAAGCAAGTTCTTCCACAGAAGATATGCAGTGTTCTAGTCTAAGAAGATGGATCAGCAAGATCTACCTGTAAAGGCCGATTTCAACATTACATATTCTTCTGAGCCAGCATCTCACTCTGTAGTGGATGGTTTTAACTGGATTATCCAAGGTGGAACAGGTCCCTGGAGGCACTCAGATATTTTAGTTATGAATGGCTCATTCAAAAGAGAAAGGTCCAAACCCCTACTCCAAATCAGGAAGAAAAGACATTTAAATTGGAACCCCACTGTAGCTTAAGATACTTTTCTCAAAGCATCCTTCAGAGTCAGGTGGGAAAACAAGAGACTTATTATTGTGCTCATCCCATGTCCTCAGGTCTTCTTTCCAATTGCCACTCTCCTCTCACAAACCCAAGAGAGATCACTGCACAGGAGCTGAGATATAATGTAGAAAATAAACAAAGTTTGAGAACTGAAATACATTGGTCTTTGTCAAAGCTTTCTGCCTGAATGGAGTATCAGAATCATTTTAACTTTCCTTGCAACAGACACAATAAAAAAGGGAAAGAAACAAAACAGAATGAAGATGCACACACAGGGAATTGTTGATCTGATGGATTTTGCTTTACTCAGAAAGTTTGTGTTTTACCTGCAAAGTTTTCAAAGTCATCACTGAGCATCTCAAACAAAATTATTCAGGAGTTGTTTGTAACCACATGCTTGCCCTCAATCTGCCTTATCTTAGTTTGTAATTCCTTGGGGAGAATGACACTTTTTTAAAAAAAAAAAAAGGCAGAAAATAATGTATTGGAATTTTGCCACTTTCTTATTAAAAATGAGCATCTACGCCCAACTAGTTGTGTGCAGACAACAAAAACCTGTGAATACATAATTTGCAGCATAACAGCATGCAAATATATTCACCAATTCATCTTGCTTAAGAAGCCCAAGGAAAAAGACACACTAAACAAAGAGCGTGTGAAGCATTCCAAGTGCATCCTGCTCGCTTTGCAGTGAGCACTTTAAAAAAAAAAAAGTAAAGAATGGGAATTAAATTACCCATTTCATAATGACTCTGTAAAATGGTGATCCAAAGAGAAGGAGACCACAGTTACATGTTCACCATCAGCCAGTTCACAGCCACCCACATTAATCCACACAGCCCCACCAGGAAAGGCAGGGATGAACACCTTGGGGAAGGAAGAAACAGGCAGCAACAGTTTGTCCCAGCAAAAATCTTCACATGTAACCATAGCCTGACAAACTACAGATGAAATATTAAACTCTTAAATGCACATTTCAATAATTTAAGTCATCTAGATCTTCAAGTTAATTTACTTCTTTATCAGTTTAAATTACTGTGATTCACTGGTAGATTTTTTATCATCACTTAATGAATTTTAAGGAAACATCATGAAGTTCTGAAGTTTTATTTTCTTTGCTAGATCAGGTGTTTAGCCTACTTTTCAACTGATAATATAGTGAAATATGTAGAATTCTGAGCTTTCCATACAAGGCAAATAGCAGATTTATGGATTAGCCTGCTTTGTACCGGAATCACACAGGCACAGCCCAGTGCCTTTAGTGTAACACATTCTTATCCAGACAACAAACCAAACACACACACATTTCCAAACTCTACATACTAAGAACCACTGCCTATCACAGCTCAATTAGAAATCCAAGCTTTGAGTCCAGTCTTAATACAACTTGATATCCTGTTCAAGCTTTTTACTTGCTGTCATGAATCCAATTGTTGCATAACATTTATACATACCTGTTACCTTTAGAAATAACCAAGTAAATCCTCAGATGTGCACCATATCCACACTCTCATAACTGGGAAAGAAACCTAACAGTGACCAAAGTCATAGAACTTCTATCACTTTCTCCTGTGACTTATCATATGATAATGAAATGTTCCCAAGTGTCCTTACTCAATCAAAATGCATTGCAGTCCCCAAGACTGAAGCATTCAGCACACCTTTGCAGGAAATCTTTCTTATTTAAGGCAGATGTTTGTAAGAAGGTTTTTCATTTGGATAAAGGTCACTGACTACAGTTGGACAGGTCACTGTGTGTCACACAGCAAATTGTTTCTTTGACTCCACACAAGATTTAATATCTCTGTGAATCAAAGCCTAACATGCTTTTTGTTTGCTTACAAAGAGCTTTATCACCAGCACACTCCAGCAGTTACTGCAGAACAGACCGTAAGTGCAGTGAGACAGACACACCTTCTCTGTCCCATGAGCTCCAAGCAGTGGGAAGCACCTACTGGGTGCTCACAGCACATGGAAGAAAAGGGCTGACTTTGGCCATAACAGTAGGATGGCATTTTTGTGGTGCCCATAATATCGTTTCTGCCTTTAACCCCCAAGGCTTGTCCCAGTTCCTTGTCTCAATAACCAGAGACCAAAGCCAGAAGCACTCAGGGTATTTATTCAGAGCAACATCTCCCCTTCCTTCACCATTCCCTGCTCTAACCAGAGAGCCACTCACAATTTCAGTGGGATTGGGATAGCTGGGTCTGTAGGTGATGCAGGTGAGATAACCAGGCATGAGATTCTTCTTGGTTGCCTCATGACCTTAATGTGTGGGTTTAGTTTGCCCTGAGAGCCATGAAAGCATAATCCATAAAATGTAAACAGATTCCATGTGTGCCTGAACATTTTCCAGTCTGAATTTAGGGTAAGAGATGTATCTAATGCTCCATGAGAAACTCTCTACTCTGGCTTTTACTGTTGGGTTTGCAGTGAAAGAGCAACTGTGAACAAAGGAGAGTTTGTGCTGCTCTTCTG
>JAWWLZ010000043.1:5325089-5344806 GCA_035041345.1 Poliocrania exsul
CTCTACTCTGGCTTTTACTGTTGGGTTTGCAGTGAAAGAGCAACTGTGAACAAAGGAGAGTTTGTGCTGCTCTTCTGCAATATCTCCACACCATCAGCTATTTTCATGAATCTATCTTACTTTTGCTTATCTTTATTGAATAGTTACATGAAGGGTAAGACATTTCTCTCCCATATCCTCAATCTGATCAGTTTAAAATGTATTAATCTGAACAGCATCAAATGAATGAGTAAAACCCATGGCACTGACACTTGTGGTATCAGGGAAAGCACAGAACATCAGAACTTGCTGGGATAATAGTGGCTCGTTAAATGCTTAACCTCTCGATTATTTTTGCAGTTGATACAAAATGAACACGAGAACCTTGCTAGCAAAGGTAGAAGACAGAACTCATCCCCAGGTATTCCAGAACAACTACAAACATTTAAGCTAATGATCCTTTACTGCCATCTTTGTCCTGCCTCAGTCTTCCCCACCCACCACGAACCCCTGTGCTATAAGCACACTCAGTGAAAATTCCAGGGAAAACACATCAGTAGAAGAGGCCAGCTCTGTCTATACTGAAAGTCCACAACCCTAGATACACGTTTAGAGATGTTATCAAGCCCTTTAATGCATTAACACTTGGGTTAGATATCAGAAACAACAAAAATATGACTGCAAAAGCAGCTTTCTATAAATGGCCAGATAAACACAGCAGCTGCAAATCCCACATGTAGCTCCTTCTCCCACTGCCTTTCAGTTTGGAGCCCAAACTGCGAACACCAAGTGCCTGCTGTGAAGCTGAAGGCACAGAGATCTTCAGGAGCAGAAAGCTGAAAGACACCTCCTTTGACTCCTGCTTAGTGCAGCAGAGCAGAAACCCACAGCACACAAACAAGGAGAGGGTTTGGAGCAGGATGGCAGAGAGACTTGGGAGCTAATTGGCTGTAACTCATTTAATCACACAAAACACCCAGAGAGCAGAAGGGAGTCTTTGTTTAGAACAGTTTTGCCAAAGATTGTAAGAATAATCTTCCTATTCAATTAGCAGTGTTCTTTAATGACCTTTTACTCAATTTCAAGGTCTTACATTCACAAAGTGTTCTTGAAGCCTCAGTTACACTCACCCTTCAGACATTCCATCTCAGACATTTTACAAGCCATCACTGATCTCAATTCCACTTGAGTTATTCTTTACAGCACTACACACTTAAAAGGTATCCAAGTATTAAGTATAGCACAACAAACACTGGTATTTAATTCTGTTATATAAAATATTTTCATTGCCGTTCCAAAGATAATGAGATAGCAATTATGATAATAGTGCAGATTATAGACTACAGCACTCATAATTTACCTGCTACACTTTTACCAAGGCAAGCACTCTATAAGTCTCCATACTGCATGTCTGTTTGTAAATTCACTGCTCTGACTGATGTTCAATGTATTCATACATATTCAAATGAAAACTGAGGAAAGGAAGTGTATGACCATGACTGCCCATTAGGATGTGTCTCACAGCAAATATATTAATAGGGAGCTTTAGGTTATTAGTATTTGCAGGGCAGTGCTGGGGAGAGGAGCATTGGTAGCCTTGCTGTTCTGGACAGGCTCCAGGGATGGTAATTGCTTTCTGCATACTGGAATCATCCCTGTATTTAGAGTCAAGACCTTCAGTTCCCAAACACTGTGAGCTAAAGAAGACTTTGCAGCAGCTTGCTGGAGGGACTATCAGGTGTTAAATGACTTACAGTATTACAACAGAAAGCAGTGTCACAAGCTACTGTGGTGTGTATAGCAGAGATCAGAAGTCTCTAAGTGTAATTTAAAGGTGCAGTCTAAAAGGGGAAAAAAATAAGGAAAAAAGGCACCTTCTGTTCTCAAACAGCTGTCCTTAAAATTTGTACTATTAAACCAGAAGTAAACACACAAAGAAAAGGGATTGAGAAAAACAAGCCCATGTTATCCTTAATGACTTAGTAGTGGACACTCATCATATTGGTCTTGTTGATTCATGTTCTTGATTAGCTTAGCCTCAGTATGGAGGAGGAAAACTAAACAACAAGGGAAAGAGAAAGATTTCACACTTCCCTTTCAAGATCTCTTGTTAATCTCAGGGTTGTTGGAGGTTTTTTGCCTCAGTTTTAAAGAAACTAAGAACAAAGAAAATGTCCTTATTGCACATCATTGTGTAGGCACCAGATTCTGTCAAAGTGATGTGCCTCTAGGATTTGTTACACAAGTTGACACTTCAACAGGTTTTAAAATAAATTTTAAATAAAATAAGCTGGAAAAGGAAGAAAGATTGCAGGGAATGGTTTTCAGCCAGATGAATGAGAGCAGCAGCACTGAAGATTCCAGAACTAAGTTTCACTTGAGCTTAAGATCCTACATATTATTTTTTAAGGCAAGAGAAAGGCATTGCTCAAAGGAAAAACTTGGTAAGAGTATTTATAGCAGCCAATCTGAGCCATCTACCTGTCAATGAAAGTGGTTCAGTGCAGTGCATCTTTTCCAGGCTCATCCTGGAAGTCAGGACACCTCTCCTAGAAAGAAAAAGCAACACCATAACTTAATACACCTAATGTAATTATGAAGCCTCTCTTGGATGCCTGTGTATTTTAAAATAATATTTTTCCTCCTTGGTATTCACCAAGATATGTTGATTACTTTTAGTGTCTCTTTTTAAAGGTTTTGGAGTTTCTAAGTTCACTCACATCACACACCAGGTTCCAATATCAAACATCTCCTGCAGGTGCACAGCATCAGTCCAGCAGAAAACCATCCTGACCTCTCTGCTTGTCTTAGCCTCAGAAGGAGCAAATTAAAACACTGAGGGAAAGGGAATGACAGAGAAAGGAAGAGAATGACAGAAAAGGTTAACATTTTCTGTTAGATTTTTTCCTTCACAAAGACCCTCTCCTGCTCCTTCCCAAAGAATCTTGACTATATCCCAGGTAAGAAAACAGTTGCAAGTATAAACCCATGAATTTACAAAAGAAAAAATCAATGTACCAAAGAGTTCCTTTGGGAATCAGTATAAGAAACGACCCTCATCATTTATTACTACTACTTTCAAAAAAATAAACATTCTTTTAGTCAAAGTATCCAGATATCTGCAGCCAGTTGAAGAAATTCAGCAGTATGTGGCTTGGGGAGCTCTAGCACAGAGAGTTTTAATTTAAATTTTAATTTTTTAAGGCAAATTAACCTCTGTTTTCTAGATACACTTCATGACTACCCAGAACTACACCTCTGAGTAAGAATAGAAGGAATCTACCTAATATTTGGCAGTATATGAGATGATTCAATATGTGTATTGACAAAAACTATCCTAGATGATCGTCCCTTCCATTACAGAGGCAATTATTGATTTTTCCCTGGTTTGTTTCATTTTCTCCCAACTTTATCCAAGAAAAGTAAGCTATTATCCAAACAAGACAGCTGCTGCTCAGAGCAGCCACCAGAAAGGAGCACCTAATTTGGTACTAAGTATTCAGGATGGTAACAAACACTGCACTCCCAGCACATCTCACACAGGCAAAAAAAATCAGTGTTCATGTTGTGGGATAAATTGCACAGACTGACCTATTGCCAATGTAACATCAGAGCAGGGGCCAGAATCACCAAGGCAGGATGTAAAGAGTACCACTGCAACTATTATTAAGTTCTTCTCTTCATGAGGTTGTAAGACACAGCAACCTTTTCACATAAATAAAGCATTAAGAGGACCCTGCATTGGACAGCACTGCTTGTCCTCTCCCCCAGTGAAAACATCCTGCTTAACAGCTTGAGTTCTTCAACCACTCATTAACTTATTCTTTACCCATTAAGCAATTCAAAAGCAGAGCTTTGGAAACCCACACCAGGCCACCAAGAGACAGAAACTTAAAAAGAAATATCATAAATGCAGCACAAAAGGTTCAAAAAGGTAAATACAGACCCAGCATCTCTCAGGTTCCACTTTCTGCTGTCCCCACCATGTCTGTGGCACTCAGGACCCACCTGAACCCAATAAAGCCTTAAGAAAGTCTCCACTGCCTTTTCCCCAGGTGTTCCCTGATGGGAAATCTGGCACAGAAAATTAACTCTGTAACTGCCAAGCTCCTTAGAAATGCCTGTGACACCAACTGCTCACCATTCATAGGACTGGGAGAACCTACATCTGAGGAGCCACTTCATGTGTTCTCCTCCAATAGCAACTCAGTTCAGAAATTAAATGAGGCTTAATAAGCAAAAAGAAATGAGGGCAACATTTTAATAATGACTCATTCCAAAACTTCATATTGTAAAATATTTCAAAAATCTGACATGACAGTGGGAGGTACAATATCCTTTGAAAATCTCTTCTGTATCTTTAAGCATTGCAAATAGTGAACCTGCTGCTTAGACAGCAGGAGAAAATTGGTCTCCTAAGGATGTAGGTGGGCATTCCCTTGACACTGATGAAGCCACTTTAGGTGCCTGACTCCACTGGGAGCAGATTCCCAGGCTATTTATACAAATTGCAAAAGGTGCTTTCTGCATCTTTTCATGTTTTATAAACACCTTTGTGAATTTAGCCTTGGGTAGAGTACAGAAAAAAAATCAACAAAGCCAATTAAAATGAGGCTTTCAAGGTGGTATTTTAGTTTTCTTTCTTTCCACATGAGAGTGGGATACATAAGGTTTTGCCTTCCTCAAACAAATGTATTCTAGAAGGGCAAAGCATTGTATCCTACCCTTGTATTGGACTGGGTCTCAGAACACTCTCCAACAATAATTAATGAACATCGCCTCACTGCCCTTCTTTAATCTAGATAAGCATCAGCAATATTTTACACAGCAGGGAATAGGGGAACACAGGTGTTAAGTGGCTTGCCCAAGGTCACACAGCAAGGCTGTGCCAGCGTTAGGAATGAAATCAGTTCTGCAGTACAAGACACCTATCCACAGCTTTTAAAAGTGCTGCTGAAGTAATGCTGCTCCTCTTAAATTAAATTACAGAGCCTTCTAAGTACTTATGGGCAGTCTGTGAATGTCTTTACAGTTGTTCTGGAGACAACACCCTCTATTTTTTTGTCTGGTGCCCTGACTTGGGGTGCAGAGCTGAGGAGAAGGGGAAGGGCTCCACAGGTGTCCAGCAGGGCTGTACCATCCCTTCCTTGCCCCTGAGTGAGCATTTGCCCTGGCCCAGGAGCTGTGCATGGCAAGAAGGGTAGGCCAGAGAGATGGAGTGTGCTGAGATGTGATATATCACACTATCCAGTAATCCTTCAAAAAATAAGAATTCTGCACTGCATTTATATTCTACCACACCATCCTGCTAGTGGAAACTCCTTTCTCCTATGTGACCTTGATGGCCACAGAGCAGTGAAGGGGCACTGGAAGTTATGAGGAAATGGTACATTTGGGGGCTCCTTGTGTCTGCTTCTTGGAAATGGGAGAACAACCTAAACCAAACTGGGAAAAAACCTCAACCCACCTGTCTGTTATATTTTCTCTCTCCTAGACAGCTTCATGATCTATATTGTTCATATAATGACATAGCTTGTTCTAGTCTTCAACTGCTTGTCACCTGAACCTGGCAGTCTGCAGAAGGCCAAAAACAGAGGGAAGGCAGCCAGTAATTACCTGAAGCAAACCCACCATCTTACAAGTAGGAGAGGTAGAAAACCTGAATTATCAAACATCTACCTATCTATTTAAAACAGCCACAGATTAATGGCAACATGCTGCTGTTAGTATGTCACACCAAAAGTTACCAGAACCATCAGTTTTAATCAGTATTTTTCAAGCAAGAATAAGGGCTATGTGTATTCCTCATGATCTTGCAGTCACATTCTTTGTTACCTGCACTGTCCCCTGTTGCCCCAACAGTGCTGTGTCAGTGTTGGGTGTTCAGTGCACATGGCATGAAAGCATTTTGCCATACAAAGGTAAAGCAGGGGGGGTTGGTTTTATTTGCTTCCCAGCTACCAGGTAGTTTGATACACAAATTTATCCTTCTTTAGCAGTTCCATAATATCCTTCCATAGTTCATTAAAAAATAACATGACTAATTAAGCATCGCTTTGAAAATTCATCATCTGCTAGGGGGAAAAATGTTTCCAAATATCATGGAATTATTCAGTTTCCCATATTAGAAAACTGACAGAGGGCTGAGTTTTCAGCTCATTTGACTGGTATAGCTGTAACCAGACTGTAGCTGTTGGCATTATTTACCATTGTTTACCACAAGCTAAAACTTTATTCACAAGAATAGTTCTTCATAAATACAAGTAGAGATGCCAAAAAATTAGATTTAAGGCCCTATTGCCTGGAACTGAGCTCTTTATGAATAAGGATTACTCGCAAGAGCAGGAGGTGCCCAAGGAGATCACTAAATCAAAACACAGACTCAAAACCAAAAAGGAATATATTATAATGAGAGCAGGAGAAAAGTAAATAGTGCAGACATTTGGAGGTGGAGAACAGTGGTAACAGAGAGTAAACTGCACCTCCCACATTCTCAGTGGTGTAGAAAGAATCAGCTTTGCCAGTTGCTGGGAAGAAAGTGAGATTATTGCTCTGTTAGGACTATCTCATGGTCCCCTGCAGAATTCCTCCAGCCTTGAGCCACCTCTTCACATGCACATCAGAAGCAGGTGAAAGGGGGGCTGCAAACAGCTCCTTCCAGCAGCTTTCTGATGGCAGAGATTTCATCAGGACAATTCCCCAGTACAATTCTTAGATCACTTTTAAAGACTTTGCGCTGCCTGATTGCCACTTGCATCACATAAATTTGCCTAGTAAATTTAAGAATTGGTGCTGCATTATGAAAAGGTGTGAATCATCAAAATGAAATGCTGAAAAGCCCTACAGGTAGAGAAGACAATAAAAATTCAGCTTGTCAAATCCAGCAGGTCCACAAATGCTACATTAGTCTATGTCACTTGGCAAAATTCACAGAAAATAAATTGCAGATGGTGAAAATGTGATCTCTAAGAGGATACTCTCTGACAAGTGGTGAGAGGAATAGAATATAAGAAAAATGGGGTTAAGGGAGTTGCATTTCAATCCTTCATAGTTTTGTTGAAATTAAAAGTCTACAAACAGACCTTGTGGTTGGATTAGTGGGACAGGTACTGGATCTAAGATACAAAGATTCCAAAATGGTTTTTAGCTGGTTTTACTTATCTGAACATCCACTGGTTAAGAAAGTAGAGGAAAGTAAAGTGTGGGAGAGGACTATGGAGAGAAAGTGGGATGCTGCCGGCCTCTCATCCTGGCTGCTAATGTGTCACATCCACTCTCCAGCACCACATTTTAATGGCCAAAGAGGCACATTTCACAGTCAGAATGGTCTTCCCATAGCCACAACTCTTGCTCTGCTTGTGTGTCTATTTTTCCCCTGATGAAAATATGCAGTAGAAAGCATGGAAGAGAGTGGCCAAGCATGCCTGGTCCTTCAAGGCAGGAGATATTCCCAGATCCTTCAGCTGAGTTGCAGCTAATGATAGTGCATCACACGTCACATGCATTAAAAAAATACACATATAGCTTAAGTCTGATAAAATATTTAATATGACTGTACTAGAAACCCTAATTATGTGTGGAGAGTTTGAAGTGAATGGTCCAGATTGTGTAGTGACAATTAACCAGCTGTGAGGGGGAACAAAGGGAAAATAGCCTGTACTAGGGAAGTAACAGCAAAGGCATTTACATAATTTACATACATTCTGATCACTTGTACATCAGGACTGGGAAAACCCAAAGCTATTAGCTCCACATAGGGTCACCAGGCATTGGTGTTTATATCCAACACTGGATTTGAAGCAATATGCACAGGTGTGGGTGGGAATGAAAGTCATGCAGAACTCAAGAACCACAGAGATGCCATAAAAATAAAGGAAAGCAGCCTTATATTCACAAGATTAAAAGTTTCCCTTCAGACTGTAACCACTCAGACACAATAGTTTGTTCTGGTTACATCTGAAAGAATTGTATATTGATACTGAGCATTTCCTGAGAAGATTTTTAAAAGAATGGTCTCTCAGCCTCTTGATTACTTCCCATTGGGATAACTCAAAGAATCATGGTTAGTAAGGGCATATCAACCTTTGTCTGAAAGAGTAATCAGAGTGGAACCATTTACCCATTCTGTATAAAGAACATTTCTTACCTCTCAGCAACTGTCCAATATGTGATTTAAAGTAGGACTTTTTCCCTCAATTTGATTTGCAAAATACAATTGGCAAGATCAAGAAAGACGTTTTATTCTTTCTTACTCCTATGGAAAATTTCTGCCTTTGTACCACTTTCAAATACAGTATCATATTCCTTTTATCACTTCATAATTCAAATAAGACACCCTTTCTTCTCTATAGGCTTCCACTGCCACAATGCACATTAGTTAGAGATGTCAATGTATGCTTTATTACAAAAGTCAAACTCGGCTTTATCCATAATTTTCTAAATCTCATTAAAGGGTCTTTCATATTGCAGATAGGATAAAGTAGCACTTTAAATTGTATAAATCTCTTTCTGCTGTGCAGAGAATCTCTTGCCATCGGTGCTCCAGCACAGGACAAAGGAACGCCTTGGGTGAAGCTGCTCAAATGCAGATAAGGTGCCCTGAATGAATCACTGTCCCCTGCAAGGGACTGCCTGTTCACAGAGGGTCAGGAATCACAGCATTGCTATTTCTCCAGCAGAAGGAGAAACAGGGGCTGGATCTTCTTTATCGGTCCCTTCCTTTTCTCTTCCCCTCACTGAAGAGCTCTCAAGGAGCTGTTCTTGTTCCTGCTGTCTGTGCTGGCACGTGAGCAGAGCCTTTGGAAGCAGCAGCCCTTGTGGGATGCATTTCTAACCAGGCAGGGCTGAAAAGGATGGGATTCAGTCCCACTTTTTTTGTTAAGAGCATACATCTCTCAGTAACACAAAGCTCCCCATTTTAAAATTAGGCTAATACCAAAAGATGTGCCTTGGAGGATGTTTCTAATCAGGGATTATCCTCTAGGCCTGTCAATTATGGCACTTATATTGCTCTTGACTAATTCCACTGCATTTTCTGAATGAAAACATAATAATGAAAGTTTCTCTATATAACTTACTGATTTATATGTGGCAGTGAAGGTTATGTTTCCATTTAAATTTTATTTAGCTTCAGGCTCCTTCAGTAAAGAACTTAATATCATGACCAAGTATTTTGCAGCACCCACTTTTTGGCAGGTGCATCTTGGCTCCACAGTCATTTCACAAGCTAAAATTCCATAAGCACTAATCAGAACTAGTGAATTCTTCTTATATCAGTTTGTATTTGACCAGAGGTCTGGGCATACCCCAAACACTCAGATATGTTTATCATGATAATTTACCTAGTGAAATTTGCAGCTAAATACTCCAGGGCAGCCATTCACACATTTAGACTGAAAAGACAGTGAAGCTATAAGAGCTCTGGCTAGCCAAGAAATATTTCCCAACAACATAGTATATAATTGGTATAATCCTGTTTAAAATTATCAAATGCACTCTAGGGAGCCTGGTCCCAGAATAAAGCAATCCAAAACAAATAGACAATCAGGTCCCAGAGATAATCCTTATTATTGCATTTTACAGCAATTCTTTTTCTAAGGGATTCAAAAGCAGCAGGGCTGCAAAAGTCAAAAGGATAAACAGGAACCTTCCCCAAGAAACCTCCTTGACTGACAGATGGGAGCGAAGGGGAGATACAGCAGAGCTGGGATTCCAAATGGAGCAGCTGGTCACTGCTTAATGGATTTTATCAGGACTGGAGGATTAGATTTCATTAACCTACAGCAGGTACAATTCACCTGAGCAGAGCAGCACATTTTATATTGTAGCAGGCTTACAAGAATGTCAAAGTGTTGTGTGGGTCTTGTCCTGATATGAAATTCAGGGAAGAAAGGGAAATAATAAAGGAGAATCTTGAAAGGCAGTTTCTCTCACCTGCTTTTCAATTTCCTTGTTAGAATCTTATATTACATCCCCAGCTCATCTGACCTCATCCTTCCCCTAGAGAAATCTCACGACTTTAAAAGCATCTTCCTAGGCTGGCCAGCTATTTATTATGTAAGTAGAGAACAGACTCCACACAGTATCTGATGCTTCTGATACCTAAGAATTGCTGCCACAGAACACCAGCCTTTCAGCTGAGAAAGGAATTGCAGAGAGAATCTCTCCTGAAAGCACCCTTTGTTCTCAGTACACTGTTGGATGAGTCATTTGGAATAGTAGCCATAGACCCTTTGCAAGACAAGAAGGGTTAACGCTTTTTTGGGACTGGGTTTCTTCTTCCTTTGCTCACTTTTCTCCAGTATCTTGGGACATTCCCTTGAATTGATCTATGCCATGTAAGACAGCACAGTCTGAGTCTCTCTTGCAGTCACAGCTGAGCAAAGGTGGTGCAAAATGTGAACAGTACAGCAACATTTGGCAACATTTCCACCACCCTTAGGTAGGTGACTACACCTGAAAGAAGGAGAAAGATGTACAGTGGAACCCAGTTAAATTCTCCCACACACAGAATGTTGACTCTGAAATGCAAGTGTTTTCCACAGAGGGAGATAGCCCTGCCACTTTTCTTACTGAAAATTTTAGAATGCATTCGAAATGCAGAGGAACATGCAATCTACACCACAGTGAACTCAATTCTCATTTATACAATGCTCCATTTATACCAGTCTGTCAGCCTAAAGGACCTCTGCAGCAGGAGTAATTACAGTTATGCACACTTCATGGGCCCATTATTCTGACAAAGTGGCGTAAGGAAGCTCCGATGCAGAAGGAAATCAGGTCTACTTATTTTTTAATACAGTGACTTTAATATGGTTGTGTTTTATCTTCAATTCTGTCTATATATCTCAGTCCTCTTCTGTGCTTTTGTGTGGTATTTCTATTGCTTGATACTATACTCAGTCTTCTTGGAGTATTGCATCTTTAATAAAATATGAGAACGTTAGGGATGAAGAGTAAGCTCTTAATTCAAGTCACATACTGAGTGACAGGGGAATGAAAGGCTATGTGTTTTGAACTTAGGCCATTTTCATTCTTTCAGATGTACTTGTGGTTCTGTTCTGACTTTAGGTCTGTTCTCAGTACTTTATTTATCAACAGCAACTCCATACTCACTACATGGTACAGATTTCTTAACTCAGCTCCTGTGACATCTCAAAGTTTTGAACTGATTCGATTCTCCTGTCTGGCAATATTCCTTGCTATTATCCTCCCAAGTCTGGGTAACAAGTAAACTAAAGAAAGAAGTTAGTTTCTCTCTTTTAATAATTTTTCTTCCATGAATAGTGATCATCTCTGTGTCATGTCTAGTGCTTGATGAATATCTTGAATAACACCAAGAAAGTGATCCAAAAGCTATTGTAACTACTGAACTTATGATTTATAAAATATTGTAACAGTCCTGGTAATGCAGTGGCCAGAGAGAGATCTTTTGTAAAGAACTGTGCTGACAAAAGAAACCTGACTGTAGTGAATTCAAAGGTGAGGAAGGGCCCTCCTTGACAAATCTGAGTTGGCAGCACAAACTATTTTAAAAATAAAAACATGTGATGGCAAAGCCTCTTGGAGAAAGGCTCAGGAGGGAGGCCAGGGAAGAGAAGCAGGTGCTTGACTTAGCCTTCGGTCATGGCAGTCCAATTCTCTATGCAGATGTTAAAATTTCAGGAGGCTTGAGTGCTACTGAGTCAGCCCCTCTGCATGACATGCCCCAGAGATTGAAGCAAGGGCAAGGAGGACACTCCTGACACACAGCGGAGGTCAGTTTGAGGGGGAGCATCTCCAGGAGGGAATAAACTTGCCCTCGCTGGGGGCCACCACACCCACAGAGGTGGGGAACAGATGAGTCACAAATTGCAGGCTACACTAATTATCACACCCCTCAGTGTACACCACATGCCCTTCTGGAGGTGATGCTGCTCATACAAATACAGCTTACCTCTATTTTCAGAGGGAAAATCCACAGGTAAGAGGCAACACTGCCAGAAGACAGAACATCCCCCAAGTGTTTGTCAGGGAAATAAAGGTCAAAGCAACACAATTTCCAACTGCAGCAGTAGAAGCCATGTTTCTTATAATCTCAAATGATGTGGGTTCCTCTGTGCTGGACTTTGTTCATCAGAGCCTCTCACCACGAGAGACTTTGCTGCAGGCAGAAGAAATAAAGCAGAGGTGAAAGAACTGCCTCAGCCAAGCAGAGCAAAAATGCCCCGGTAGAAAATGCCAGGTTGGCTTTGGAAAGCTGCGTTATTGGCTGAAAAAAACAGAGTTCTTTTCCTTCTTACTTTCCATGGCTTCCTGAAGAAGAATAAATCCTGTGCTAGAAGCCCATTAGCAGCAACTGTGATTTAAATGTCTGCAGGAAACAGGATTCAGATTCAAGAATGAAGGGCATGAATTCTACAAGGCATATTCATGGAAATACATTTCTGTGATGCAAACAGAATGCATGTGAAAGCTTTGCTTCCTGTAGGATCTGAGGGCTCATATCTGACAATTCTGCTGAAGAACAAGGTAATTAATTATCATGTCAGCAAACCCTGTAGTGGTGCTGCCCTTCTGCTGCTTCTGTCTGTGGGCAGTTCCACACCAGTTATTCCAGTTGTCCCTGTGCAATATTTTATTTTTTGAAAGCAACCTCCCAAATACAAATGAGTATTTCATATTCAAATTAAAACTTGAATGGAAATGTATTGTTGAATGGTGACTGCTTAGAAGTGATTTCAGGGAAAAATGGTTAAGGTTAACCTCATACTGTATGAAGGGATACAAATATTTTTCCTGTGTCCTGGTTCACTACAGGTTCCTGCTTCCTAGCTGCATCCTGGGAAAGAATTTGCTGCACATGTGTATATATACAGATATATGTATATATGTGTGTATGTGCGTGTATATATATGTATATATGTACATATATATGTGTATATATATGTGTGTGTGTGTATATATATATATTCCATCACAGAAATTAATTTTCCATGTGTTGGTACCTTCTTACTCTGATTTGCCTCAGGTCTCATTGGACATTTAGGTATGTAAATGCCACATGACTTCATGTGTACATCTAAGACTACACAACCCCTGAAAGAATATCTGGTGAGGAACTGACAATTAAAAAAAAAAAAAAAAAGGGTAAAAAAAAAAGAAAAAAAGAATCAGATTTTTATATTTTATAACGATATCTTAGGCAGGTAGTAAAATATACTCTCCTCCATGCACATTTCATGTGTAAGGCTGTATTTGCATACGCAATAAAATAAAGGAGCTGTCAATGTACTTCTGCTATAATAGTATTAGACCACCTAGGCTAGGGCAGCATGATGGGATATTTGTATTTCTGGAAATCTGGGCTTTGATCCCAAGTGAAAAATGGGTGTTGGATTTAGTAATCAGAGCAAACCAGCTCTAAGTGTCCGTATGGATTTGGTTTGGGGTGTGGCACCAACACTGTTCTCACATCCAGACTGTTTCTCAGAGCAGAAAAATCAACAGCAATGGCGTTGACTGGAGACATTTCAGCAGGACTGAACTGCCAGGCATTCCTTCTTAGGCTAATAGGAATCTGTAAGGAGTTAGCATTTAATGCTGGGATTTCCTGTGGCTCTCAGCAGGTCTGTCATCCTGACCATTCCCTGATGTCAACGCTCTGGGGCCCTCCTGAGCTATACTATTGGAGGCATTATCAGCAAACAGAAGACAGGACTTAGTTCAAAAGATTTGCAAATCTTTATAAGCAATTTAGTAACAAAAATATGTTACCAATCCCTTTCAGAAGGTTATCTGCAAGGTTGACTTCACACTTCGCTGACACATTTAATAGGTGGGACAAAAGAAAGACAGGAGTGCAGAATAGGAACCAAAGGATTTGGATGCATGAATCACACTGGAAAAAGTTACTATTATGGTTACTAAATCCTCTATTGCCTTTTTTATCCCCCCAAAACAGAATAAATATAGAAATGTTTCACTTATTGTAGCACTATTAATACACCTGGCTGGAATAGCAACAAGATGCCTCCTTGCCTTGTTCTTCCAGTTGTCCCCTTCTTTACCAATTCCTGTCCCTTCAGCTCAGTTCAGTTGTGACAGAGCCTTCCCCACAACACTGTGATTCCAAAGGAATTCCCAACTACATCCCTAAATTACCAAGCAGTGCACGTGCTCCTGTGTCTCTGGGGGGAACTAACCAGCAAATGTATGTGAGAGCACCTTGCACATGGGAGAAGGATTGAAACAAAGAGATGCATCTTAAACTTGTTGGTCAATCCCTGTTTGTTTTATGTGTCTGGACTGCTCAGCTCAGACAGGACAGCAGTTGCAGGCAGAATTTTCAAGGAGAACTCTCTGCTTGACATCTTGAAGATATCCCTCCTCACCTCAACATTTACTTCTGCATTGACATTGATGTTGATGAAGGGACTTGTCTGGTGGGGGAGGCTCTAAAATGGATGATTTCTGTGGAAGGTGCAAGCAATACAGAGTATGTTCTATAGGCTATTCCATAGAGCAATACTGCCAAGAAATACACATTAGGAAGCTGTTTTCCTTGTGGTATTTCAGGCAGTGTTTAAGGTAGAGAGGAGGAAATGCACAGAATGGTAACACCATAATACCAAGGAACCCCTAATTAGGGTACAGTACAAAGGAGAAATATGTGCAAATAAATACATGGGAAATAAATGCAAAGGTAGATTTATGGCAGTGCTAACAGACTGAATGAAATGTGGTGGAAAATGCAACAAATTGGGAAATAAATACTGAAATTCTCAGCTGCTCAGAGAGATGGGACTAATATTTATAAATTGGGAGTGTATGTAATTCAAGCCAGCTAGCAGGAGATAAAATCCTAGCAAAGACAAGGCTCTTAAGTAACCTTTTTACCAGTTAGCAGGCCACTGATCCCTGAGGTCTTTTGATTTGATCTGCTAACTCATAAACTGCTGTGACTCAGGATTTTACTTCATTTCACATTTTCCTAGTGACATTTTACATTTTTGTACTGAAGAGGCAAAGTATGCAGAAAGAAACTGAGTTTAACTGCTTTCACTATATGAATATAGAAATTGTAATAAACTCATTTATAAATGATTGTCTGTAATGCTACTGTACAGTGCATAAAGCAATCCAATTAACCACAGTGAGTCTAACAGCACTTCCACTGTCAGTCAACAGAGCTGCTCTATATGATGAAATTATTATGTGTGCTATTTGCTCTATACACAAATTAACATTTTGGATGGTTGCTACCATGATCCTTTTACAGGCTGCACTTCAAATACAGTAAAACACATACCAAATGGAATTAAATCTAATTGAATAATGTAATACTAGCCTCAGTCCATTTCTCTCCAATCAAAGATGTAATAGGTTTTGTAATACTAATTATTAATGACTTGCAATTTGTAGAACACATTTTTAATAGTTGAGTTAGGGTACCCACCAGCCTGTAATTTTAAAATTTTCTTTTAATTTACTGGGATTACAGATTTTAATACGTGATGAAATTTCATTCCAACACCTAATGCATTTAATAAAAAATTTTGGCAAAACATGGTTCCTGTATTCTGCACCTGCAGCTCTACTGAGAAATTACCATTATGATTCTATGCAGTAGCAGAGCACTTCAATAGTATAAACATCTCTAACCCCCAATAAAAGTCCAAAGGGTCCACAAAAACCATACACAAATTTATGTGAGCAAACCATAAAGAAAAGAAGATTGGTGGCTTTTGATTTTGGTGAAGTGTAGAAGAGATGATTGAGATGAAAAAGTAACAACAAAGTTCATAAACAGTGTGGATAACTTAAAGAAACTGCTTCCTCTGCCCTCCTTAGCCCATGGGAGTTACCTGATGTACAGAAAAACACACAACATGTTCTCCATGTGCCACGTGGGACAGGGATTGGCTGTGCCACAGGATGGGAACCCTCAGACATTTAAACCCTGAACCTGCAGTACCTGATGTTCTCAATAGTCATTTCCCTTGTTGCTCTTCAAAAAGCAAAGTTCTCCTGCACACTGAGCTGATCCAACACACTTAAAATCAAATGCTTAATCTTAATCATAGGCTTAAATAATTCACTGAATGAAGACGTCTACTGAGGCACAAGTTAGTCCTTACATCTCCAACACTTAGTTTAGTTTAGCACTCATTACCACTTCTATTATTTTAATAAAGAGAAAAAAATTCATACTACAGCTAATAAAGTGATTGGCATTATACATGTTAGCTCCCAACACTTTCCAAGCATTTTTTCTCAGAGTATAACTGACATTCTAGCCCATATATGCATATTAAATGAGGTTTTTAATTTCAGTGATGCAAAACAACAGGACAGAAAGCAAATTTTGGGACATGAAATAACTTGTTCATGAAGGAGTTAAAGTGTTCATCACCAGGAGCACTTTGAAAATGGGAAATTCTGATCCATCACTTAGCTGTGGGCTTCTGTGACATTTACAACAAGTGTGTATATTTTGAGATAGTTGACAATGACATCTTTATGTTTTTGTTATCAAAGCTTCCATCTAACAATCCCCTTTGGTCCTGAGTATTGTTAAAAATGTGCCAGGGTTATGGCTGTTCATACCTTTCCACTTCTAAGTGGTACAATGATCAGAGAAGAGCAAAGTTTTATGATCCCTTCAAGGTATTTGAAAATGACATTAAATGACGTTTATAAAGATTTCTAAAAGTCAGAAGAGTCTTCTTTTCTTTTTCAGGGCTTGTTCTCATCCTTTTGAATTGTGTGAGGTGCCAATTCCTCCACTCTCCTTCTAGAAAAACACAAAGCATAGGTTCCACATGTCCCATAAATCCACTGATAGCACCTGCACATCAGCCACCATGGACTTTTCTGGGATAACAGCTTTTCTTGGGGCTTGCATGGTATTGATCCTCAGAGCTTGCTGTGAGCATTAACTGTTGTATTTTTGCATCTTGGTGAGGAGTCTCCCCATTTTACAGAGGAAAACTGAGGGAGATTAAACCAATTTAGAACCAGGCATCAGCACAAGTTATTAATCCTGGAACCTGGGAGGTGCAGAGGAAGGAGGTAGGAGAGGGCTGTTTGCTTCTGCAAATGAACACAGAAGTTCAGTTCACAGGGTGGCTGAGGAAGCGCCATTCCAGCTTGTTGACAAGAAAGTGCAGTGGTGCTGTATGAGACACTGTGCCTCTGGAAGCCTCTTACAAAAAAACCCTGAGTGCCTGGTCTGTTCTAAGCACATGAATAATTCCATTTGCTCAATTACTTCTGTGATGAAAGTTATCCAGCTGGTGAAAGGCTGAATAGAGGCTTAATTCCAAAGGAAATGTGGTAAAAATCAAAGGGTGAAATGAAACTTCCATTCACTAATTGGAAGAAGCTCAGGCCCTTAATTGATGCTTTATGGACATTTGCAACATGTGAAAAGTTGCAGAGAACAACATCTAATGCTAAACCGAGCATATTAATCTCTAGTTTCAGAATACTCATACTAAATGATTCTGCCTAAAAAATCTTTACTGGAGAAGTAAGGTATTTTCTTGCAGATTAAAGATCTGTTTAAAGAAAACCTTGACTGTAAAATGTTGAAATTCTAGAGTGAGACAAGAATGATACCAGTTACTAAGTGTGCTTCTCTTCCTCCTCAATTGCTATTTGTAATTGGAGAAAAAGACAGCAATGTATTTCCCAGGAAAAGCAAAATAGTTGATGCATTAATGCAGAAAATCTGCAGCTAGAAACAGGCAACAACTTTAACAAGATTGTGCATCATATTCCACCTGTGCACAAACCTAAATTATATCCACACAGAGAAGGCAAGGAATGTGACAATTTTTTCCTAGATATACATCCTTTAGGTTCTAGTGCAAAGCTCAAGAGAGAACAACTCCTGCTGAGTTCATGCACCTCTCCCTGGGCAGCCATGCAGCAAACAACACGTGCTCAGAGCTCACCTTTCTCCTGCCAAATGTCTCAGTAGCAAATCCCAGCACAATGGGAAAAGTGGCAAGACACCTCTTACATCCTGATGGGAACAAGAGTTTCCAACTCAATGCACCCCAAGAGCAGCACAGGCTTAAAATTTCGAGCATGGCTGCCTTGACTCACACATGTATAATATTAATATGATATTGCAATCACCATTTCTCTATGTGGCATAAGAAATTATACTAAACAGGCACCAGGTGACAACTCTGTCAAAATCTGTAATGAGGAACCAGTAAGATCCATATCAGAATAATTTTCAAGATGTGTGTTCTTTTCTTTTATATTGAGATGACAAAGAATTCTCTAATCAAAAAATACATATTGCTTTTGATCTTTTAATTAATTCAAACTTGCAAGAGATGAGGATGGTAGCAGAAGAACAGAAAGCAAGAAGATCTCTTTCCTGCTTTGTAGCTGCTGCGGGTGGTTTTAGACATTGTCTTCCTTACAGCAAGAGAAGTTGCCTGAATGGGGCAGAAATGTTCTGGCACAGGTTCTGGGACAAGGTGCAAGTGCAAAGAGCATTTCAAACCTGCCCCCCTGAGCCAGGGAGGCTGAGGGGTTGGTAAATGAAGAGGACAAAAGTGGCACCAACAGAGTGGCACACACAGAGCAGCCCTGTGCACCAGAATGTCCCTGCTGGAACACTGGGAGTTTGGCACAACTTACACCCATCCATAGAGACTCTGATTTGAGTCAAAGCCTAAAGGACTGAAAAAATATCCCTTCTCATCATCCTCCACTCTTGGATTACAATGCAGTCAGTTATTATAAATACAACTCACATCTCAAATTCCGGTTTTTTTCATATTTTTAATTATTTTTTACAGGAAAGTTCCTTAATCTATTCCCCATCTGTGGGAAATACAAATATTCCAAGGACTGTAATCGCTGCATCAATTTATCTGGTGGCTTTGACAGTAGCAAAATTTAAAAAAAAAAAAAAATCAGCTTTCTCCCTCTCCATGCCTTCCCAGAAAAACCTAATTCTGTGGGTGCCAAGCTGCCAAAACCCCAAAGAACCTACTGAGGTTTATTGAGGAACTGCAGGATGGCATGACATTTTAAACACTTCTGTGACTAAACTCTCACTTCCAGAAAAACTAATTCATTGCATTTTACATATGTCTTTTTGAATTAGAGGAATGTTATTTCACAAATACTTGATGTCTTAGCACTGTTTGCTGGGGTTCAGACATGAAAAAGGGGGTTGGACAGAAAATAAGTCTTTATGATAATGAATAGACTGACTCACAGGAAAAACACATTGATTGACTCAACAGTTAAGTGCCAGTCATCTTCCTTCTTCCTTTGTTGGGGGTGTTTTTAACTTCAAATAAATTGCATCATTATCTCTACCAGTAAAATGTAAGTTCCACCTCAGTTTTGATAAGGACCATCAATACAAGAAAAGAATTACCTTAATGTGCATTGCACTGATGGGTTCTTAGAGGCTGCACTTTTCCAATGATATGTTAAATTTTTTATCAGTTTCCTTAGTGAGATCAGCACTATTTATAAGCACTGAAGATATGAGAAAATACAAGAAACCATGGCAGTAACAATATATGGAACAGGAGAACTGGAAATTAAGTGGCAATATTACCACTCAGTATTTATAGTTACATTCTCAGCAACCCACCTGTTGGTAGTGGCTTTCAAATACTCACTCTCTTAACCTCTGAACCAAGAAGTTACTTAAACATCTTTGTAACTGTACTGGGGCTCTCTAAAAGCTTTAGATGAGACACATGACTAAAGGGGC
>JAWWLZ010000043.1:5344906-5385987 GCA_035041345.1 Poliocrania exsul
TGGAACTGGCTGAGCCCTGTCCTTCCTCACAACTTGCTGGCCAGTGATGCTCAAAGGAGCCAGGGCACTGGAGAACTATTTGTCCTTTCTTCCTGCAAATTATTAACCTGGTCTTACTGAATTCCTTGCTGAATTGTAACCCTTTTCATAAAGGCAAGATAATGAGACACAGACATCTCGTCAGAAGCCACACAGTCAATGCTGGCACAATCAGCACTATAAATTGCTTCCTAATCCCATACTTATTCCTTGAGATTAGAGTTCCATGTACAGGAAATAAAGAAGTCCCAAAAGTTTCAGTAGGTAAATTTTTGTTTCTTATTATAAAAGGAATGTGCATGTAATTCTTTATCATAGCTTTGAAAGTTTGCATGGAATGCACAGAATTTTTCTAGTGGTTTTTTGCAATGTATTATGATATTTTACTGTCTCATATGAAGGTAATGGAACTTGCATAGAAAGATGCTTAAATGTACAAAAGTCCTTTCTGTCTTCTCCAAAGAATTCCGTTAATTGCAATGAAAAACTACTAATGCAAGTTTAACCTGGAATATAAGTGTAAATCTAGAATAAATTTGAGCCAAGGAGGCACTGTGTCACATTTATATGATCTATGGCAGCAAAGTTCAATGCTGTCATTATGATCATTTATTCCAGACAACCACTTTCATTTCAGCTGTGGTTAAGGCCCAGTTCTGGTACAGTTTGGCAAAGTTCCCTGAGCCGGATTGATGGTTTGGATGATCTTCAAATGCCCATGTGGATGTGGGGACCCATGAGCATTCCTTCACCTTAGGGAATCACAGCACTGGCCCTCTCTTTGATAGTGATGTAGCATTGATTTTGGTTCATGCCTGGATGCCAGGCTGTACCCAGAGGTAATTCAGAAGCTGACTCACAAGTCCTTCCATCATCCCTGCCATGGGGCCTGCAACCCCTGGGACAGGGGAGAGCAAGCCAGAGCAGGAACTGTTCCAGCTCTGCCAGTTTAATTGCTGGAAAGATGCCAGAATCTTTAGGCAGCTTCAATAGCAGGGCCTTGCTGATCTGACTTCTTTTGACAGCAATGAGCCAGGGAGCGCACAGGAAAACTGCTCTACTCGATCAGGGGGAACCTTGAGCAGAGCAGCAGGGATGGATGGCAGCAATCTCTTCCATCAACAGAAGGTAAGCCACGGTTCAACCCATTTTGCTCAGAAGTTGCCCAGTTCAAAACCGTTCCTACAATTGATCTTTCCTGATCCAAGCTACTTTTGAGTCAAATGAGTCAAATGCTGGCTCTTCTGAGAAGGTAAGAACCTTAATTCCGCTTTACTGAACTGGAATGTGTTATGTTGGTATAAAACCTTTAAGCATGTGGATTTAGTAAGCACTTTTTGAACTCTGTTTCCATAGATAAACCTAAGAGTCTTTCTCTGTAAATCTGGCCTGAAGAAACTAAGTGTCCAGCTTGTAATTAATACATTGAGTACTTCTAAACTGACAGAAATCCCAGCCACAGCTTTGAGATAGTAAAATCCTCACAATGAAACTACACAAACATGCTTCAGAGAGCTAAAATCACTTTGCACTCATTTTTACCTCTAGACACATGAGTAGTCCAGTGATTTCAGTGCAGCTTAAAGGTTACCAAGATTAAGTTTAAGAAGTTTAGCCAACTGTATAAATATGAACAGAACTCATATAAATGCACTAAATATCAACCCCCTTCATTTTAGTGAGCTACAGGAGTTTTGAATGGAAACCCATCCAATAAAAACTGGATGCTGCAGCCAGCACTTCTGTCTGTTTGGAATGTCCCACCAACATGCACAGGAGAGTGATGTCCTGCTCCTACCCCAAATACACCCTACTATATTAAACCATTTCCCTTGGGATCAACTATACTGTACCAAACTCCACAGTGAAAGCCTGATCCAAACCTCATCTAAGTCTTCAGAAATATTCCAATTGATTTCAGTGGGCTTTGGAATAGGCCTGTATTGACATCCATTCAACTTTATTGACTCAAGCTTTCCTGTGGAGCTGCAGCAGCCAATATGGCCATAACGACTTCAAAACCAAGCATGGAGGCCACTGCCAGTCAAATAACATCACATCCAGTAAATGACAGCAGAATAAACTAATTATTATTTATCTAGATTAAAAACTCCCACAAGTTTCTGAGCTCACAACTGTTTTTTCCAGGTGAAGAAAACTTTCAAGTTGTCTTTGATCCCTCATAGATTTTTCAATCTGAGGCATAAACTACTTATTTATCACAGGCCACTGAAATAAGGTTTACATGAGGATGATAAGCTTACCATACTAAAAAGATTCACAAAAATTAATGTATTTGGCAGTTTTGGCTATCTGCTAGCAACCAACATCCACTACATATTTTTTTTCCTGCCATTAAATTCATATTAAAGTCCTACTGGCATCACTAGGCATTAAACATGAGCTTGCCCTTAGGATTTGGCATTCTCTCATCACCAATTCTGTGCTTTGCTGGCTTACTGGTCAACACACTCTTTTAGGGCAGGTCATCTCACTTGAGACATGCAGTGTCCCACATGTAATGTCATCATTTCAAGGAGAATAGTTTAGGAACAAAGATATCTGTGTAAATATAAAAGACAAGGTCTCTTTGAGTGTTTATTATGTTCTGGATTGGGATGTTATTGTAAGAAATTAGCTGGGAAAACCCAAAAGAGACTTTACAGGCAAATCCATGGAAAACGTTCATCTGTTTGAGTAAAGGAGTTTAGTAAACATCAATGGAAATCTTTCCTGAGCATTTCCTAAAGTATGCTTAAACACATCTACCCTAGAAACAGAGTATGCCACTCATGCTTTTTATAATAAAGAAAAGAATTGCACAGGATGCTTAAAACTTGACTATAAATGATACCCAGCATTCTGTGATCCTGTCAAGGAAAGAATTCCCTCTTGCTACACAGTCCCATTGTTTCATGAAAATCCGTCCATATATATGGGAATTCTTTAAGTTAAGCCATTTGTCCCTAAAGCCTTGAATGACTTTGTCTCATGTCCAGCCTCACTGTTCTCACTGGGCAGATGACGGCAATTAATTTATTAAAATCCTGAGTCTCTTTATGAGCCATGAGAAGATATGAAGTAAACATCAGCAGAGACTGCTGCAGTGCAAAGAGCACTTACACCACCTTGGGAAGTAGCAAAATGAACACAAGAATCACATTAAGTGCCTGCAGTCTAATCCTTCCTTTCAAAATAGTGATTTTGTCCCATCCGGTTGCTTTGAAGCACTCAAGAAATCTGATCTACTGCAATTAAATACCATCAGGTATATTTGAAACCTATGACTCCTACACATTCCTCAGAGATGATGAAAATAACAATGCAGCCTATGGTTTCTTCTGTTAAAGGTGCTCTCCCTCTCCATTCAGAGATCCAGGAATTCTCATTCTGCTAGAATCCATACGTGTGTTTTAAAAGTATGCCCTAGGTTGGAGAACTGTTTATAAACCAATCTATTTTCAACCTATTATGCATGCATTCCCCGCCGGAGTGTTTGTAATATGACCTCTACACACCTGCCAAGAGCTGGGATATCAGTTTGATACCCAAAGCATCTCTCTCCCTCCTCCTTCCCTCTGCCTTACTGGGATCAGTGAAGGCATCCGCTGTCGCAGGATGCACCTTTTCACACCTGCCCTGAGCCGGGATTTTCGTTCGCAGCCCAAAGCCCCTGTCCCCTCCCTTCTTCCACGACATCCCGAGCCACCCGCCGGGCACCGCGGCCCGGGGCAGCCCCTGCCCACCTCCCCGCGCCGCGCAGCTCCGCAGCCCACAGCCCCCTGACTCCGGCAGCGCTGCCTCGCTGCGCCCACTTTCCCCACCCGCAGCCAAGGGAACCAGCCTCTCCCCGCGCCAGGTGCGCCTCTTTCTTTTTCTTAAAAAAAAAAAAAAAAAAAGGAGCGGGAGAGAAAAATAAAATCGGACCCACTTTTTTTTTTTTTTAAACAAAGTGAGCAGCAGCATCTTCTGGAATGCGCCCGAGAAGACAAGACCGACGAGCCGGCCGCGAGGGAGGGAAGGAAAGAGGGAGGGAGGTCGTGCCTTCCCCCTCCGCCCCCGCTCCGGCCGGCCCCAGTCCCACCGCAGAGCGGCCCCGCCGCCGCCGCCCGCGCTGGCACCGCCTCCGCGGAGCGCGCCCGGTGCGCGCCGCCACCCCAGCCCCGCCGTGCCCGGCGCTGCCGCCCGCGGGCCCCGCAGCTCCGTGTGCGGCTCGGGGACATGGCGAAACGCAGCCGGGGTTAGGGGAGGAGGGAGAGCCCCCGGGCAGCGATGGTACCTCCTGACAGCTAAAGGTACAGGGAGGCAGGCGGCTGCAGCCCAGCGGCTCGGAGCTTGACCTCGATTGCTTTTGGGGACTGCAGGCGGGAGTGGCGCGGCCGATGAGCTGAGAGAGATAAAAAGCAGAAGGATTTGGGGGTAAGTAAGGGATTGCCCCAAAGCTGATACTGCTTTATTTGTATTTTTTTTTTTATGCGGGGGCTGGATCTATGCAGAACTGTTGTGGCAGGGGAATGCCATCAGATATGCATTGCAGCACAGGTACTTCGCGAACTCTTGGCTGGAGCCTGTCGCTGCCCTCCCACCACCAACCCAACAAGAAGTTTGGGTCTATTTCTTTTTCCCTTCTTGTTTGAACAAGTTTTAAAATATCGGCATTTTCAGCGAAGCCGGCCGGGGATGCGCTCAGCCCCGGCTGCCCGCAGGCTGCGGACGCCCGCGGTGTGCTTTGGGGGGACACACGCACACCCCATCTCCGAGAGCCGCGGCCCCGCGTCCGCCGGGGGCTGCGGGGGTGGGCTCGGGGGGCGGCGGGTCCATCCCGGCCAGGGCCGGGGCTCGGTGCGCGGGGCAAGCCCGACCCCTGCAGTCGCCTGTCGGAAGCCGCCGCGGCGCGCCGGGATTGCAGCATCCGCGGCGGGGCTGGGGAGCCGCGCTCGGAGCCGCGGGAGCCGCGGGGGGCGGGGGTGGCGAGCGCCTTGCAGCGGGTATTAATCTCTTTCCGCTCATTCCTGTAGCAGCAGGAGGGGAATCCCCCTCCCTCGGCCGCCTCCCTCCCCGGCATGCCGGCACTGCCCCGCTGAGACGTGCAGAGTTTGGGGTTCACTCGCACCTGGCCGCCCTGGAATAGACACTCTCCGGATTGGATCGGTTGGGGTTTGTTGTCTATGTCGTGTTGGGAAATCTGGTGGATTTTTTTCTCGCTCGTGGAGGAAGAGCCCGGTGCTGGCAATTGGCTTCGTGGTCTTTTTTGGAGGGCAAAGGAAGGGAAGGGATCTCGCTTGTGCCGTGCGGAGAGAGAGCTCGGACATGTGTTGTCAGCACATCTGGGGAATACAGTCTGCAAGTCCGAAAGGAAATTTGCTGGGATCGTTCAAACTGCGATATTGATCTTTGTTATTTTTTTTCGCCGAGGGATGCACTTGGCATGAGAATCGGAGGATGGAAATTGTTTGGGAGGTGCTTTTTCTTCTGCAAGCGAATTTCATCGTCTGCATTTCAGGTATGCAGCACAGAAGGGGCGAGGGAGGGAGGGAAATACCGTACAGGGTTCCCCTTATTAAGGGGGAAGAGGTACAGTTAAATCAAAATTGTAGTTGAAAAATACATTAATGATGTGTTTGTGGCTGGGTTGTGACAGAAATCGGCAAATGTTTCTCTCTCCCCCTTAATTCCAACACCTGTGTTGTAATTCTGATACATTGGTTGCAATGAATAACCACAGTGTCCTGATAAGGCAGATGCTGATAATTGCTAATGTACCTGGTTGTGATAATTATTTGAAGGATTGCTGTGATCCCAGAATTTCATAGCTCCTGAAGTTCTTAAACTCAGCTGATGTGGCAAATCTTAAAGGGTTTGCGGTTCACTGATGGAATTGTCATGTTCTGGTGCCACAGTTCAGGGTCTGCAAAGAGAGGGATAACAGTGAAGAACGTGCTTCTGCTTTTAAAATGAGCTTTAGTGTGGCTGTGCTCTGAAAATGGATTTTTTTTTCTTTTAAAAAAAGCCCTGTTCAAAGAGCTCTGTTGGTAGCTGGGATTTCCACCTTTATTTTCAGCTTGCAAAGATCTCTCTTCCCTCCAGTAGGTAGAAGTCAGGTAATTTCAGTTGTCACCAGAGCTTGTCCAATTAATGAATAGGCACGGCCAGGTGTCTGGCATAAAGGATTGGAACAATTTATTCTTGGGGAAAACACTCCCTTCGACTGCAGAAGCCCTGGCTCCCTTGCTAATTTGTCATGTTGGGCATGCTGGAATAATTATGTTGCAGGAGGCAGGAGTGGGGAGGTGGCCAGTTCTCTAGTTTGGGACACACCAGGGAGCCCCATGGGGATCCAGGCTGGCTGTGTCTCCCGCTGTTCCACTTCTCTGCAGGCTGACTCTGCCCTCCAGTCATTGCGTAAGTCCAGAAATGGGAACGCAGGCAGTGCAGGCAAGACACTGCCAGGAGGAGGTCAGGGGTCCTGGTGGTCATCTCAGTGTCCAGCCTGGAGGAGCACAGGGAGAGGGAGTTCCAAAGCTCCCATGGGACCAGGCAGAGGTTGGCCTGGGCCATGTCCCCACTGCAGCCCCCAGGCAGCAGCACCTGCAGCATCTCAGCCTGGCAGTGCCAGGTCTCACTGCGCTTTCTGCAGCACTCCTCGACTGATCCACCCTTGGACTGGTGACACACTCACATTGGAAGCTCAGCACCAGTGTTAATTTGCACTGCCTGCACCTGCCTCAAATCCCTTTCATTCCTGAGCAAATAGCTTTGCTGTCGGCTCACGGCATACGTCAGCCCTTCCTTTATCCCTACAGACTGGCACCATCTGCTACCAGGCACTCGGGTGACACTGGCAGCACCCCAGGCTGACCTTCCATTTGTGCCCATTGGTACCATCAGAATAATTCACTCTCTCGCCCTTTAGAACAGCAGAACCTGCTGCCTCTTGTCATTTAAATCTCACACTTATCTATTTAGCTCAGCGTGATGTGCCACCTGTCCAGTTCTCCTCAAATTAGGCACTTCTTAAAGTGCCACAGTGAGAATGGAAGACTGAAGCTCATCGTCCTCGTGGCCATTCTGACAGTAATATTCTGAGACAGAAAGAAGCTGTCCCATTCTGTGCAGCTCCTTATGCCATGCATTTAGCTGTCAGTGCTCCCAGAGCTCCCCCTCCTTTCCTCCTCTTTAGACATGGGAGCTCAGGCTCCTGAACCAGTGGGATCAGTCCTGCAGGGGCTCCCATCGCTCTCCATCTCCCTCTAGCACTAATACCTAACACTGTACAGACTGATACCATCTCTGCTTGCTTTTTCTCTTATTTTGTTACTTTTTAGGGTGGAATAAAGTAAATAAATGAATGGTGGGATGCTTCTGCTGCATGGTTAAAGCTGTGGTTTCAAATAATTTTAGCCACATTAGGATATGTACATGCTTTAGTCTTTTTTTCTTCCTAGGGATTTTTATTTTTTTCAGGATTCCTCACCATTTGTCGTCTTGGTAAAAAGGATTAAGATCTGTAGATATCTGACTGGCACTAATGCTTTGTATCTTTCCTCTGCCATCCTTTTTAGGCTGTTTTTTGTAACATAGTATCTAGCTGGGATGTCTGGATAACAGTCCAAGTAAGAGAAGGTGTAGCGAAGCCTGTTAAGGGTTTGCCTCAACACTGCATTCCAGACACTGTATTTTTAGCACTTCAGCATTGGTTATTTATTCAACATGTTACTTAAAAAACCCATTAGTTGAGCTCTAGTGCTGCAAATTACCAGAATGTAAATTAAGGATTGTGGTAGTATTTAGTTTCTTTTTTTTTTTTTTAATTTCTTATTCAGTCAGTTGTTTCAGCAGTGAAAACACAAGCCATATCTTCTGTGCGTGGATCTTTCCTGAACATTAGCAAACACTTGATTCAGTGTCTGTTTAAACCTGTGATGGCCCTGTACTGATTCCAGTGGTTATTTGGATTAAGATCTATTAGGGGCTGCTGCTCAAGGGGATGATGTCAGTCACTGATTTGAACTGACTATTAATTTATCATTATTCATAAACTTATTTATTAAACATAGGCTCAATGTTATGTCATGTTGTTGTTTGCTGTCTATTTACATAACATTTAAATATAAATTATATTGTGTTGTGCTGTGTTTCTTATTTAAAATAAATAATGAAGTTATACAGTTGACTTTTTGGTATCTCACATGCATGAATTTCTTGGAGACTTAGTATATGGAAAGTAATTTAATACATTAAAAAGAGATGTGCATATATTTTCAAAATCTTTTAGACCTAATATTTTTTACCAGTCAGTTAGCTGTGTGTATGAGAGATTGCTTGGTTTGGAAGAAATGATACTGAGATTTAGGAATTAATGGGTTTTTTTTTAATTACTAGCCCTTGTGTTTGAGAAATAATTTATCTGTGAATGTCATAAACTGAATATTTATGTTTTCTTGGCATACTGAATTCAGGCTTTTGCTACTTGAAATTTCTGATTTGAAAAGAGAATGTAGTTTCTTTCTGCAGATGCAAATGAGAAATAAAAACAGGTTGAAGGACCACGAAAACCGTTTCTGTTCTTTAGAAAGAAATGAAAACCCTTGTCTACCTTCAAAGTTGTATTCTTATGAGTTGTAGTCTCTGAGGAAAAAGAGTCATGATTTGTAGTGACTTTTGAGGTTTGTCATTTTAATGGTACTATTCAGCATGGAAGGAACACAGGGCAGTGGAAGTGAAGACAGAATGCTGGAATAAGACCTCACTGGTGGTTGTTCCTTTGAAGATGCAGATAATTATGGCACAGGGATTACACTGTTTATATATAAAGAAGATAACTATTGTTGATATGATGTCCAGAATTTCCTTCCCAAGTAATAATACCCACAAAGATTAATTAGCACTGGTGTTCTCAGGTGGGATGTTGAGCCCATAATGGCAGCCACTCTTCCTTACATAGTCATTTGTATGAACCACGAGAAATTTTTTGTGTGTGATTCTAGATATTAACAATCAATTTCCAGAAAAAAGCTACCATGTTGTTTTCAAACCTTTGCAGAATACTTGATTTAAATAAGAAAATGAAGCTGTCATGGCCATTGATTACGAAGGTTTCCATGTACATTTTCTCTTCATCCATCAACAAAATTACTTTTATAAAACTTGCATGGTCAACATCTTCGTGCCTTCCTATAAATTGATGTACTACCTGTTACAGTTTTGGCTTTTGGGAGATAATGTGGAGGAAAGCTGTCTTATTGTTTGAAAGTATTTTATTTTCATCCTTTGCCATGTCATCCAGTCACAAAGGGGCAAATCTCCTTTATGATGCAACTTCTTTGGCCTGCTTGGCAGCACACAAGTGTCATAAATCATATATCATGAACAACTAAAACTGTGTGAAAAAAGCCTTGTCTATCCAGGAATTCCACTGTGTATTGAGCATCTGATGTAGCATCTCCTGGCGTTGAGGGCCAGAGGTGGACTTGGAGCACAGTTGCACTTCATTTTCTGTCTTGCTGCTTCTGCAGTCTCTGAGCTCTTATTATGTGGCATAACACAGAGTTGTCCTGTAGGAACTCTAAATTATGCCAGGGCTTGAATTATCTGTTGAATGATAGTCTGTAAGGTCTGATAACTCTTCTTCCCGTTCTGAGATAATTCAAGCTAATGTGATCATTTAGAAGAGAAGGATATCAAGGCTCTAATGTCCAACATGAGAACAGTGAATGGTTCATTGTTATGTTTGGACAAAAATGTTGAAACCAAGTTAATTATCCTCAAACAGTGTCACAGAAGTAGCTCTTTCTGGCACTTTTAAGTAAGAAATGTAATATCCAAGGGGAAGGAATTATTCATAGCATAGGTAGAGATATATATATGAGAGAAAGGGATCACTGGGCATACAGGAGGTGTGACATGCAGCTGGTAACTCAGAGCTTTAACACTGCGGTATTCTGTCCTGTGTCATCCCATCTCCACAGCTCCATGTGTGTGGGCAAACCTTCACACCTGCCCAGAGCTTGCTGATGTATCTGAAAATCCACATGGTTCAGCTCTTTCCCATGATGGAGGCCACAGGTTGTTTCCAAAGTCTCCCAGTTCCTTATCACTCCAATTCTTTCTCACTTCAGAGATGCTGCTGCCTTTTCAAAAGGTGTGAAGATGTTTCTGCTCTAAAATTCTATGGAAATAACCTCGTAGCCTGCCCTAAATGTCTGCTTTACTTTTTTAAAAGAGTGTGTGTGTGTGTGTGTCTTGTATTTTCCCTCATTTTCTTTTTATTGTTGGTTTTACAGCTTGAGCGTGACCAGATAGACACTGAAAAGCTGAAACAACACACGTATTTTTAGCTTATGTAAAGGTAGTAGAAGGGAACGTTTATGAATAGCTTTGCACAGATTATGCTGAGCTATTTTCCATCCAATAAACTGGCTGAAAGAGACTGGTTATTGCTGCTATTCTTTTTCAGACCTCAGTGATGTGGGTACCAGTTTTCAAAGGCACCTCCTCACCTTGTGTTGCCTCATTGTAATGCAACAGAACTAGATACCAAACCTCCAAGGCAGAATGATTAAAGTCAGGAGTAAAACCCCAACTCAAATTAACGCAATTTAAGGGTGTTCTTTGAAATGCAACTGATGTTATAGAGAAGTTTTGCCCTTTGGAAAGGTTTGAGGTTTTGATTCTACAACAGCTCAAGGTTAAATATAGCAAGGATTGAAATAGCTTTCCATTTGCGTTATGAATATTCCTTTACCAATGAACAAGGAATTCCTGCTTTCCTTAAGAGACTATTTTGCTTCTTTGTTGCTGTTGGTCAAAGTATCTCATTCTTTCTTGGCTGAAAGGTGGTAATTTAGCTGAGGAGGAGCTGCTGTTTTCACAGCTGTGATTGTTTATGGCTAAACTTTACATGGCAAAGACTGGCCCATCTGGGCTGTTAATAGAAGACTATGTAAAACTCATTATCTCATTACCAGCTCAAGCAGCAGACAAAACTAGATGACAGTTAGTTATGGACAACACTGACACACTCTGAGAAGTGTTATTTTGCTCCTATCTTGTTTTTATCTTCACTGTACATCATGTTGGAAGGAACAGGAGCTAGGAATCAAATTTTAATCGACTTGTTTAGAGACAGCACTGTACAGTGGGACTGCATTTCCACTGAAATGCCACCAGAAAGTACAAAAGTGCCTGTCCATACAGAGGAGAATATCAGTTAGCAAAAGAAAAAAATCCACTGTGGTAAATAAATTGAAACATTGATGGTAAATAAATAGGAAATAAAATTTTTAAGAGGATAATAATCTGGCATTTGAGAGAGGGGAGAGTTCGCAGCCAAACCTATTTACAGTTGAATTCAGAGTAGTAGAATATTTTATTGGTGGTTTAACCATTGATGGTTAAAAAGCTGGCAAGGTTCTTTTAATGGATTTTCTTGAAGATAAAATAGCAAGTTATTATTGTTATAGAGGACTGAAACATTGTAGACCTATATCCTGGGTATTGCCTTTCTGGTGATGTAGACCAAGTACTGAGTGGTTTATGCACATAAGTGCAACCTTTTAATTTGTCAATATGGCAGACATTGTCCTGCAGTGCTTAGCAGGGGAGGGTTGAGGTAAGAAGCTGGAGGCAGACCTTTGTTTACACCCACCTTAAAAGACTGTGGAACTCCCAAAAATGTTATAAAGGGATTCAGTGTTAATGAGATTTGCACCTTACAAATTGCAAACATTGGAATTTTGACAGTGAAAAAGCTTTAGATGGCAGGTGGCTGTGCTCCTGGGGAGCACCAGCCTATCCATGGTCACAAATACTTAATTTTCATTTCAGCATCTTGAAAAGTGGAAGGTGACCAGTTTCCATATATATTGTGTTCTGAAATCAATGGTCAGAACTAAAGAAAATAAATACTTTTACTCCTAGATGTATTTTTCCACATGAAAACACTTCTGATTTAAATTCATGGATCTGTAACATTCGTATTTCTGTAACAAAAATAATATTAAATGCCCCATAGTTTTATCTTCTCTAATATTGTTGCCAGAAAAATATCCCAGCAGCTGTAATCCACAAATAACTAATTAGAATGTGCTTTTAGCAAGATACTAAAATAAGAATGGAGATCAGAAAATACCCATAGTGTTACTTGTTCATTTGGACAGTCTTCTTTCCTCCCTTTGTCATTAGTGCCTAATTTGATCAAGCTTGGAATGTTGTGTGTTTGTCATCTGGGTTTTAAATATGGAATGGATAGAGTTGGGCACTGACTGGACCAAAGTGGCTTCTAAGCACATGCGTGGAGGAGGCAGCTGAGAAACATTATCCTTTTTTTTTTTTCCCCTCTAAATGTGTTGACATCTCTATGTTTTGGAAGTAGCATTTCAGTAGATGAATATAGAGGGAACCATGGTTTTTGAAAAATCATCATCTTGGCAGTTTTGTGGGTTGTTTCCAATTCAAGTTCTTTCCTGCTGTTAACTACTTTAGTGCCCTGTTCTGCTTCAGGAATTATAATCAGAAGAGATATAGGAAAAAGAGCTGAAGATTTGTAGTTGCTGATAGAAAAGGATAACAATACTTCAATAGTGTTCCTGGAAGTGAAATTTTATGAAGAACGAGCCATTTGTTTCTACATTGGTGTGCTTTGTCCCATGTGGGATGCTGTGATTGGGGAAGGGCAGGGCTGCTGCTGCTGGAAGGGAAAGGGGTTTGATCAGCCCTGGGCTGATCCTAATCCTGCTGCTGGCAGGGAAAGGTGTTGGACTGACCCTCTGCAGGTCCTAATCCCACTGCTGGGGAATGTATGAACAGCGACCCACAGAGTTCTCTGCATGGGATTGGCAGTCTGGATTTATCTGAGAATGAAAGGTATGAATGAGAAGAGCTTTGCATTATATTTCACTTAAAAAAAATTCTCTGGCAGAACTTGGAACAGTTTGCAGAGTACACAGTGTTGGCCACACTGTCACAGATGGGGAAGCTGAGGTAAAATGTCATGTGAGAAGTCAGTCAGCAGGAATTTAAGTAGCTGCAGTCCATCCATTTCTCTCTCCTTCATGCCCTGTAGCACCAGTATTACTCTTACACCTTGCCCTGCTTGGGTTGTGTGGCTGGCTCACCTTGGGCACTGAGTGCCAGGCTGTTCCTCATGGCCCCAGCTGGGCTCTCTGGGCTGGAGGGGCTGGGCACAGCTGGGTTCAGCTCAGTGGGTTCAGTGGGCAGTGAAACCTGGCAGTCTGGCCTCAGGAAACACAAACCAACCCTTCTCAAGCCTCTAGAAGTCAGAGCCCAGCTGAGCAATGAGTCAGAGTCATTTCTGCTCCCTTGGCCCCTGACTTGGGGCACTTCGCTTCAGCCAGATCTGTCCTCGTCCTTTAAACTTATGCGACTTCCCAGGGGGAAGGGTCACTGAGTGGGGTCTGATGCATCCACCTTCTCTGCCTCTGTGCTCCTCATAGTACCAGCACAGAAGTTATCATGAGGTATAATTATGGTGTATTTAAGAATTATATCAATCAGAATTGAACTTAACTTGGTTTCCAAGAGGTATTGTGATATTATGGTAAAATTCAGATCTGGACAAGGTTCCTCCATAAATCTGTGTTATTTAAGTTCTGTTGAAATTATCAACATTCACTTGGTTGGCCTCTTTATGGTTCTGTCGTGACTGTGAGTAAGGAGTGGGCTCCTCCCAAAGCAGCTCTCGCCTCCCTCCTGTTTCACATCCACTCAACGTGGGTGGAAGCGACAACAGACACTTCAGGGCACCAGAGGCTCTGGGCCGGAATTTTCTCTCTGAAATTTGCTCTCTCAGCAGCCCAGCAGGTTCCTCCCCATCCTGATGCAGTTGTTGGATGTGCTGTGTGCACACACATGACTTTGTTTCACGGAGTGAAACCCTCACCCCAGGGCATTTTCCCCATCATGTCTGAACTCCCATTTTTATTTTCCAGAATATGCACCTGCATTCACCATTTGTTCTGGGGCTTTTTTTGTTCCCATTCATATTGCATATAAGCATTACCTTACTGTCATATTGGTTTTTGTGCCTGCTGGAAAACAAAGTAATCTACAAGGACTTCACAGTCTCCTCTCATTTGCCCAGATGGTCCTGAGGGTACTGTGTGGCAGTTAGTAATTCCAAGTGGGATTTAAAGTTATCTGCAGATGCATAATTTTTATCTTCAGCGGCCCCTCTGGCACTCTCTCCAAGTTGTTAACAATTCATCTTTGCCAGTCTGTAATTGTGCCTTTGCTCTAGAGTCACAGGTATTTAGCTCGCTGTGGAACAGGATGTAAAATAGGGTAATAAATAATATGATTTATTTTATTAGGTGGCATAAGTATGTTTTCATACTTGAGAGCTAAAAACCAAGTCATGCTCTTTAGATTTTATTGTGATATATTAATACCCAGATTCAGTAAAATGCAAAACTTTAAAAAGACATGTTTAAGTGTTCTGCTCTCTCTGAGTCTTAATATGTAATTGCATAAAACAACTTAGATTAAGGCTGTGCTGAAGTGCTTTGCTAAAGCATGGAGTAGCAGTGGTATAATACATGAATAATACAAAATCTTTGGAAAAGCCCAGCTAAGATGAGCAGCAATTTTCATAATCTCTCTTTAAATACAGTTGTGTAGAAAATAGGTTTCTATCCACAGGTAAAATAGTATCAGTTTTTCTGTGGTAAAGTGAAGACGCAGACTTTTCTAGTATGACTAACACAGCAAGAGAAACTATACAGTCAGAATTAAAATAAACTGGATTATAATTCGTTAATTCTCACTATATGGATACCCTGCATGAAACAAACACCATTTTCCACAACAGTAAACACATTTTCCCTGGACTATGATAAACACAACCAAAAAACTAAAAAGTGAAATTACAAGAGGTGAGTCGTTAGACACAATGCTTTTAATATGTGAATTCTGTTCACTTTCTTTCCAGCACAATTTTAATTTATCTTGAGTAGACCTGAAGTGCTGATATGAAGAGGACGTGGAGGGTAGAGCCTGTGCAGGGACACAGGGACAAGGGCACAGCTGTGTTGGGTGACAGGGAACATCCTCTCTAGCAGGTGGTACCTACAGGGAGGGGTGCTTGGGAAACCTCATGCCAGCTTTTGTGCAAGCAGCTGGCACAGTCTAGATTGGATAAGCAGAGTTTAGTCAGACTGATAGAGAAAACTGCTTGTGGGGGATATTTAAAAATGCAGGAGGTTTTGTCTCTGTCCATCTGTCTGGGACCAAACAAACCAAACGTGTCCTCTCTGCTCCTGAGAGAAGGTGGTGGCATTTTCAGTCTGGATCACTGGAAAAATTCCTCACGTTTTAAGCGAGGTGAGGGTCCTATATAATATTATAAATCAATGTCTACTATGGGCAAGAAAGTTTACAGAAGTATTGCACTATTTATGCAAACAGCTGGACAACTCCACAGTGCATTTACATCATGTTTATGGTTTGGGCTGTGCCTACCAAATGGCACAGAGCCTGCAACCCTCCTCCTTTCTCTCCTCCTGCCAGTGTCCTGCTTTGGCCGTACTTGTTGCTCCAGAGACAGCAGCAAGTAACTCTCAGAACTCGTGCTTGTAAATCTCCCAGGTTTAGTTTATATATAAACTGAGACCTTCTGCATCTACTGTGTGTTTATGTTTTTAAGTACTTTCTTACTTTGCAGTAATAATAGAGCACTTCTGACTGTGAGGTGATCAGCATCTTCCATTAATGCTCCTGAAAAAGAGCCTGTGGCTCAAATTTCAGACCCCAACCAGTAACAGCTGAATTTAAATCCTTTTTGCAAAGTCTCCCTTTCAATGGCTTAATTACAAGTCTCATGACAACTGTTGTGGAGGACCCAGTAAATGTGACTTGGTCACACAATATCATCACATTAGTGGTCACTAAGAATTGCTTCTATTCACTGAATAATCCAAAACTTAAAATCTTTGAAATAGAACATTCTTATATATAAAAGCAGACTATATGATGTAATACTATGGCATTATTTTTAAAACTCTGAAATGTTTTGTATGTAACTTTCACTGATATTATATAAACTGTACAGAAATAATCTCCTGGCATTTGCTCGGAATGACAGTCATCAATTCCTACACATTTATTTAAAATCTTATGTAGAAACAAAAAAGTATTTGTTTTAGCCAACTTTGTTTTGGACATTCTGCCAGGAAAGAAAGGAAGCTTTGCTAATACAGGCTGAACTAAAGTGTAAAATAAAATCTTGAAACAAGCTGTTCACAGAGCAGTGTGCAGTGGAATTACTCAGCCAAAAGTGTTGGCAGGGAGTTTAGTTTAAGCATCAAGCAGAGGTCTCTTGGTGACAGTCCCCTCAGGAACATCCTGTGCCCTCTGCTGTGGGGATTCAGGTATGTGAGAGAACATGCCTGGGAGCTTTAATAGTCATGTGGTCTGAATGATTTTCAATCACTTTGGTTATGGCTGGATTAAAATTGAGGCTGCAGAGATTAATGGTCTGTTGTTACTAATCCACTAAACCCCTGTTCCTAGAGCTTTTAAATTGACTGAACCTATAGATTGTTAAGTAACTGAGAGATATGGATTTGTAAAGGTTTTAACTATCTTTCTTCATGTTTGGTGTTAGCAGTATCCTATTATTTATTGCTCTTTGAGACTGTGATCTTGGGGCCCTGGGCTTTTCCCAGAGGTCAAGCACAGGTAGAATTTCTGTGTTTCTTTTCAGTACTTAAGTTTTGTGCAGGTAGAAAAAAATATTCTACAGGTAAAAAAACAATGTACAACCTAAAAAACACCCAAAACCAAAAACAAACAAACAAAAAAAGAGGAATGAAATGAGGAAACAGTTCATCTGCTGGGATATGAGGTAACTTTGTAACTTTGGGCACAACAATGCAGTGGTTTGGGTTTCGACAGAGATCTGTAAATAAGATGCATGAGGGCTTTTAACAGGTCTCCATCATCACAGTTTGGGAGAGAGGAAAGGCAGAGGGAATAGACTGGGGAAGAAATCGCCCTGTGATTGTGGCTGGGAGAGTTTGGGAGGTGTTTAATCTGAGGGGGTCCCTTTACATGGGGCAAGGACAGGGGGAGCCCTCTGTGTGTGTTTTGGGCTCCATTTACCACATCTGTGCTAAAGGCTGCAAATTGGAATTGGTGTAGGTTTCCTGTATTTGTAATTCTGTGCAATACTTTGTGATAAAAGTGAAATTACAAAAATTGGAGTTTGATTTTGAGTTCTGGAAGAATGTAAAATATATTCCTTTAAACGTCACTTCCTTTGATGGAAGGTGAGTACCTGGTGCCTGCCAGAGAGGTGTGGACATGCTCAATGTCTGCAGGACACACACAAGTTGTTTATTTTGGGTTTGATTGAATAAATAATGGCTCTACACAGCAAGGTTTTGGTGTTTATTTAAACTGAAATATGACTGTATCTTTAACAGGAAACACAGTTGAATAATCACCTAATTACATCTTGACTGTGTTTTTGATACCTGTCTCTCTGAACACAAGCAGAGTTTTTTTGCCTTTGTGTTCACTGCAGAATATGTGAAAGTAAAAAGGATAGTTCTGCATTTTACTGGACTTGCATTAATCTGCTTGGGAAAGGGGAGTAATCTCTATTTGTAATTTGTATAAATTAATAACCCATTAAAACAATTGAAAAATAATGCATTTCTGATTCAAAGGGTCAGAATGTCATAAAATTTTATGATTATTAAATTAAACATGTAGAATACACTTGTAGTATACTTCCATACAGCAAGGTAATGGGGCTTTAACTTTATAATTGACTTAAACCCTGACAGGGAAAGTCCTGTGATTAAAATAAACCCTTTATTTCATGCAGCCATCTCTGTTTCTGAACCCTGGTGACTTGGTTTATTCTTTTGCCTTCTAGTTATCTCAGTAATAGTATGTCTTGATTAAGGACTGCAAGGAGCTTTTACATCTGTTCTTGTCACAAAGCTTTGTAGGATAAAGTAGGCCAAAGATACCTCATCATGCAAACTGTGGACCTCCAGTTCTTTTTTTCTTTCCCTCCGGGTTTAATATTGTATTCAAATAAAACTGTGACTATGGAAGTCAACCCAAAGCACTTAAATGAATTTTTGGCAAGCTCTCTTGAGGAAGAAGAAATTAGTAATGAAATAATTATATGACTGGATGAAGAAAATTAAGTTATTGTCCTGCCAGCTATTAGGAAATACTATCCTTATCCTGTAGGAAATTAGAGTTCAACATCTCAGTAAAACAATAATCACAGTTATTGAGATGAATGGATCAATGAGAAGTTATTGTGAAACTGAAAGAAAAAAGTTACCTCATTTACAATTGAGATATTTGATAACAGCTAAACAGGAGTCTTGTCCTCAGGTCATGTTCTCTAGAAGACTAATTGGAGATACGAGACATTAATTAAACTTCCACCCTAAGAGTCTTAACGTCTGCAGCTTCATAGACAGGCTTTGAAGCTTCAGCTGCACTTTGCAAGTGATGTCAGACCTGGGTCGGAGTTCCAGGCCCACAGTGGGGTGGAAAGCACACCTGGGGTCCCTTGCAAGCAGAGTAATTCTGTGATTCTCTGAACCCTGATCTTTAGCTGGCTCTTTCGTCTTGCCACTGAACAGCTCCTCCTGCTAATCAGGTCCTTGGGGACCAAGGGCTTGACTGTCCCCAGTCCAGCATGCACTGGAGTTATTTATAGCTATTGAGTAAGGGAGAAATACAACTCAATTGGAAGGATTGCAGTTTTTACCTGCTTGGCTTGAGTGTAAACCAACAAGCAGCCATATCCCATGGTTACATAAATCAGCATTACTCAAAAGAGCTGTTCTGGTTTGCTGGAGAAAGGCATGACCCGAGGACAGGGGTCCTGCGGGCTCAGGTCCTGGGGTGTGGCACCTTGGTGAGTTTGATTTGATCACAGGTAAAATGCCCACTACCTCTGTTGAACTGAATGTTTATTGCACGGTTCTAATCCAGGTTTAAGACTGATTTAAATACTGTAACAGTTGCAAAATAAACATGTAGGCTGCTCATTTGGGGGGATTTGTTTTCACAGCAGTCACACACAGAGAGCCCAGTTATTGATGGTCCATTTTTCTGAAGCTTCTGCCATCTCTTGCACTTTTGGTATTGCTGTTTTTTTCTCAGTTGCTCTTAGAGGCAATATTAACAGATGGTATGCATTGCTCATTAAATCTGCAGCTACACCTCTCCAAGGACTGCAAAGATGTTGGGAAACAGACCATGTTACTGCAGCGAGTGCTCAGAAGGTTGGAACTTACTGTGCTATTCATGAGCAGTTTTCACTATAACTGTAGAGTTATGAATACATTGGTGAAATAGTTCTGATTTAGCCAAGTCCAGGTACAGGCCACTTTCTCACAGGTTGGGTAAGATGTCAGTTCCTTTCACCCTCACTGTATTTGTGCTTTGGTAGTGTCACAGTCAACAGCTTTTTCCTTTTATGTTTTCATGCTGGACATGAAACTTATATATCTGCAACACTTTATATCCCACCTCCATTTACAGGTGTCACCTGAGGTACCTCTCCTTTCCCTTGAGATCACTTTCTCTGTAATATTTAGCTCTTCTTTTTGTCCTGATGACACTGAGTAGATGAAATATAGAGATGTTACTTTTTGGCTTTCTCAGCCTTGAATGTACCTTTGCTGCAGAGGCAGAGCTTTGATGTGTGAGTCAAAAGGCCATTGTGCCAGCGTGGAATTTGATTTCCTTATGTTTCACATTAGTGGTGAGAGATGCAGAAATCCAAGTGGCAGATAAGAATTCTCATTTCAGGCTTCTTTATTACTCTGATTTGGGACTGATGGGATCTGAATGGCAGCCCCAAACACATCAGTGTAACCAGAAATAGGGTGTTCCCTTCTTGTTTCTCTCAAGCTTTTCTTTAGTAAAGGGTTGGATCAGACAGGTTAAGCTGTTGTTGATGCCATGGTTTATGGAAGGTTAGGGTTTAGTTCACATTTCTTTCATAGTTGACCTGTGTTAGGGATAAGGAAGCTAAAAAGTGAGTAGTACATTAAGTGGAAGTGAGATCTCCCCCTACCATTTTTACAGAAAGAAAACAACTCTTCTTTGTTTGAACTGGTCTAAATGGGCACAAAGAGAAGTGAAAATTGAGCAATCCATCCTAGTATTTTGTATTTGTGTTTATGATTTTCTGTTGGCTAGGGATATTTCATATTCTGAAAGCAAAGTCTAAATAAAAAGCTATTTAAAATTAATCAGTTTCCATGAAGGGCTACGAAATGCTGTATAGGCACTCCTAGGATGACATTAACCTGGTTTGTATTAATTTGATTTCTTTATTTGGAAGAGGCTGAAGTGAATCTGACAAAACCAGTCTAAATTTATCCTATACAGTTTCTGTGCACAGACAAGAAGATTGTCTACCTTATATGCACATTTTTTCCATGCAGTCTCTTTGTCTGAAGAGTCACAGAGACAGAGATGCAGAGACCTTGGCTGTTCAGTCATCAAATCTCCATTATTTTTTTAAAGCCCTTAACTCAGAGCACGGAAAGTGTCAGAATCCTTGAAGACAAAATTGTTAATAACTTAAATGCTGAAGTTCTCCACTATGTAGCTGTTGACCTTTGAGGAGCCTGACTGCTTACTGAGATTATTTCATTAGTATTTGCACATTGACTTCCTGCCAAAAAGTCAATCTGCTTTTCCTTTGCATGGTTTTGTTATTTTGAAGGTCTTCAGCTGTGGAATAAAATCCACTATGTAAGGAAGAGCTGGCAGAGTTGGAAGCTTTCCAGGAAAAACCTTCCCAGGTTAAACTCTGGTGATGCTGAAACATTACACGTGTTTTCTGTGGCCTCCTTTCCCTGGTGCCTTACCTAACATAGCTGTTCCTCAAGAAGGGCAACTGTTTTAGTTGCCGCTGCCCCCAAGAGAGTCTCCTACTTGTTATCTACAGGATGGAATTTATTTGAACTTGAAACGTGGACTTTGCTTTTGCTCTTTTATCAACCTCAAAACAGTTGGTTTTTGGTTGGCTTTGTTGTTTGTTTTTTTTTAAGAAGTCTATGATGAGTTTAATGATCCCTCTTATAGAGTTGTTTAATTGTGATATAAATGACAGTATGGCTCTCATGTCATATTTAGGAGCTCAGCATTTCTACATTGCTGAGGACACACAAGGTGTCTAAAATAACATTTAAATATCCCAATGGTATAACAAGGAAGGGCTGTTTCAGGAAGGGCTGATTTGAAAGCAGATTTACTATTAGTGGCCACTAGGGAGATGTCAATTCGTTTCTGATACAAAATTAAAAAGGAGGAAAATGGATGTACATCATCTTTTCTTTTTTTTCTCCTTGCTCTGATTTCCTCCCCAAAACTGGGGGAAGGTCAAAATATCACCTGAAATATCTGGATGGAGGTAGAAACTTCCCATAGGCATGTCTGAACCATGAATGTCCTATTTATTGAGCCTGCAGGGCTGAGCTCAGTTTTTTTATGATAGACAGGAATTGATGAGCCTGTCAAATACCTGTAGCCTGGAGGACAAAGGTATGTGTTAGAACTTATCATTAGACTCTCAGTTCTATCCTTTAGTATATTGGCCAGGCCTGCATTTCACAGGGGAGACACTACAGTAATTCTCGTGTTCCAGTCCAGCGGAGTAAACAAACAGCTGCACTCTGCAAATGTTGCAGATTTGGGATCAATCTCCAGGAGAGCCCAATTAGGAGCACAGGAAGGCAGCCTGGCTGGCTCCCTGGGATGGGGAATGCCTGGCTGGGGCTGTTCATCCAGGGCCTGACAGGATGGAGCTCTCCTCCTAATTGGAGCTTTTGGATGCTACTACAACCCAAATTATATCCTGCCCAGTAAGTCAGCACAGCTCCCCTGATCTTCCTAAATATACATCTGGCTCCAGGCTGTCTCTTCCTGGAGGTGAGAGCTGTGGGCCTTTATTATTCTCAGCTACTTGCAGTGTAATACAGTGGACCCTCTGGCTCAGGAGATCCTAAACCTGTAGCTGTAATGGCTGGAAGCTTTTAGGTGAAGCTCTTAGCTGCCAATTTTGTATTCTTTTTTCTGCTTACTATTGCTGCAGATCAGCAATTCCCAAACTTGTTTGTACCTGCATGCAGAGATGGAATAACAGAAGATGGAGCAGCGTTGAGAATACTTGACCAGTGAAGGGAGAAGAGTGTGAAAGAGCTGGAACAAGAGCTGTCCATGGGTGTCAGGAGCTTCGAGCTTCACCCCTGCTTTGCAGGCTTCCCCCACTGGGATTACTTTCTTTCAGGACCTTTGCTAAAAGTCAGCTCAGCTCAATACCTGTGTTCCCTGGTTCTGTCCTTGCTGAGGGCAGTGCCTGCCCCTTTCTTCAGACTGCTTTTTCCTGCTGTAACTGCTGCTCTCTGTACTCACTTCCCCAGGAACGTTCCCTCTCCCACTCCCAGAAGCTCTTTAGTAACCCACTCTTAAAGAAAGCACTCACGTCTCATGCACTGGGTTCTTCCCAGGTTGTTTGATCTGATCTGCTGTTGTTCTTTCATAGAAATTACATTCACATCTATTATGGTTGCAAATATTATGCCCACAGATGTACACCACATCACACACATACATAGATTTGCATATCTAAGCATGATAAAAATGGAGTCAGCATCTGAGAGAAACAGATTTCCTTGGTGAGCTCAAAATAAGTTCCAAAGCCTACGTGTTACCAAGTGAAGAGCTTTGGGCTGGGTTTGGGGCTGGGTTTAGGGCTGGGTTTAGGGCTGGGTTTAGAACTGGCTGGCTGGGGGAAGGCAGCTGTGCTGGCTGTTGGGTGGGGAGACAAGCAGACAGCTGGTGTGGAGGAGAATGTGCCCCAATGAGAAGCTGTGGAATGGTGGAGGTGGAGAGAGAAGGAGGAGAAAAATCAGTCTGAGAGCCAGTTAGGTGTGGGAAAAAGAGAGGAAAGACCTAATCCTGTCATCACTTTGATAGGCACTAAATTATGCTTTTTGTTAGATTTTTTTCCTTTGGTTTTATTAAAAAATGAGAAGAGAGGGAAGTGAGGAATTCATATACACTCAGAATCTAAAGTTATCTTAACACTTTAGAAATACCAGTGCAAGGGTTGTGTGAGGAAATACACCAATTTAGAACATTCTTGTTTTATTGCAGAGGTTGTGGGATGCAGTGAATAAAGGAAGGGATTGCAGGAAGAGGAAAAGATAGTCACAGAGGAATTTAAGGCTTATCTAGAGAATAGAATTTTATCACTGTCTCTGCCAGAATTTGTGTTGCTTGGCAACACACTTTAATCAAACTTTTCAAGGGTGGTCACTAATTGTGTGTTCCTTGTTTCCTCCAAGGCCTGATTTGCAGAAGTGCTGAGCAGTCACAGCTGAAACAGGTCATTGGGAGAAATATTTTCTATTTATCAAATGATCTGCAAGTCTAAATACTGCAAAAAATGTACACTGGGGCCACCAGTTGGCTAATCAAAGGCACAGAATATCTTTCTCTGACTCTGGCATTCCTTTGCACATTTGTAGAAAAGGGACACAACCTCTTCAGAAATGCTCAGAAATCGAACATTATGGGAGTTTGAATTGTGCTAAAAATCCATGATACTTCTACCTTGAAGTGCCAGCAGGTCTGGCTGATGTGGCTTTTCATGGCACTGCCTGGTTGGCCTCAATTAATGAGCCTTTGAGGGTTTTCTTCTGCACTGAAGGTCTAAGCAGCCCTTTCTTTCTAGCTCAGTCCCAGGTTAGGGTAAGGAAAAACCTGCTTGGACAGATATCTCAAAGCATAAAGCAAAGCCAGCTCTCTCCTTTTACCCAGTTTTTCTACTTCCAAGTGTCAGTTTTCACTTGAACCAATTTATCTGACCCAAAACTGTTAGGTTCTTATATAATTTTTGGGTGCTGGTCTATGTTGAGATCATGTTCTGCTGAAGTCATTGTGGATTTTTTCAGAACTGAGTGGAGGAGAAAGATCAGACCTTTAACAAGACAAGCCTTTGCTGCCTGCACAGCAGGAAGCAATGCCAGAGGTATCACAGCTTTGTTGTGGCAGCAGTCCTCTTGTTCACTATGGCCTAGAATCAGATTCGGAGACCTTTTCTATCCTAGAGTCCAGACAGGTCTTTTTGAGGGGATAGAGAAAATGCTGAAATTCATCTTATTTTTGTCATGTTACTGTAGGATAACACCAGAGTGGCTGTGGGCCATATGTAATGAGGTGGCTGCTTTCATCCAGCCCCTAAAGGGCTGCTTAATCTGTGTTGAGGATCACAGACCATTCAGCTCTTTTAATGCATAGAGGAGTGTTAAAGAATGTCTATATTAGCCTTTTATCAAGGATACCAGCATGTGTAGGAGGTAAGTAAAACATGTCATGTTTTAATCCATTAGGAGTGACTGTGGTTCTTAATTCAAAGCCTAGAGAAATGGAAGCTATTAAAACAGTGCTTTCTATTTCTATAGTACTTTTTATTCCAATCCCTCAAAATGTTTTCCACTCCTTGTTATCCAGAAATAAAGAGATGCTGCTGCTCAGTGTGTACAAACCTCTTTGGGTAGGTCAGAGCTGGGGGACTCATAGTTCACTGCCAAATCAGAATGGTCCTGCTTTGCACTGCATTTCACAGAGATAATTGCCCAGACAGACTATAAAGTAATGAAAAAGCTGCCTTGAGGGTCTTGAGGCTTCCAGGTCCAAATCTTGTATCATTCTTAGTGCAGATTTATGTGAGGCAGGACAGCTCACAGCTGAAATAGGGTAAATTATGCCAGCCTTTACTGCATTAGTTAAACCCAATGCAAATGCCTGTGTTAACATTTTAAGTGGATTCTGACCTCATTTAGGTTGATTTATGGGTGAAATTGTGTTTGCAGTTGTGACACTAACCCAGCTAATACTGTACTAGTTTCTATTGACTGACTTCACATGATTTGATGGAGCCTCTGGGTTTGCAGACAAGACTTTGACTTTGTTGGGAAGCAGAGCCAGGGAGAAGGATGAATAGATGATGAATAATACAAAATGCCTGTTTAGGATGATAATTATGCCAAGGAAATAGGCCATTGTAGGTCTCTAATGTCACTTACTACTGTCAACCACTTTTCACCGCAGCCCCAGTGCACATGAAGCCGCAGTAAATGCAATAATGTAGCTGAATGCAGATGGAAGGAAAGTGGTGCTGCTGTTTAGGCAGGCATTTGGAGTTTAGGGTTAACTTAGTTTCCTTACTTAGTCTGTCTTTAGCATTTCTTTGTCACTTTTTTCTACCTGGGATGAATGAAAAGTTGTTCAGGGAAGAGGAGAAAGATTGGCATTTGAGATCGGAGGTGACAGGATTTCAGAATTGTTGTGCTTTGTGAGACAGTTGAAATTTGCTGAGCTCCTGCATCACCTTGACATTTACTCAAATTACAGCAGTGTTATCTGTGGATTCCCACTGTGTTTAATAGCAGCAGAGTGGGTAATGCCTAACATTGTAATGTGTGCTTAGCCTCTGATCTGTGACAGGCCCATAATTGTGTATTGAAAAGTCTTTGAAGATGTCTGATGAAAACTGATTAGTGATCACTTTTAGATTATTGACTTAATTTCTAAAATGGAATGTCTAGTCTTTGGGGGCTTTGTTTGTTTTAATAGTCAGTAATGGAGCTTCATGGTCCACAAAACCCTTTTTTTTTTCTTTTTCTTTTTTTTTTTTTTTTTAACAAATAACTGCCAAAAAAATTAAAGGATATGTTGACATCTTTACATCCTTGCATGGTAAGATAGAGTTGGCTAAATGCCAGTCATGCCAAAGTGTCATTTTAATCATGCCAAATTCACTAAAAAGTTCTGCGATTGAATTAATTAAATACCACCTTCAGGAGAAAAAGTGTTCTTTTACCATGAGCTATTTCTGGGATAGGGCAGAGGGAAGGGTGCAGATCTCTCCTTTTCACTCAAATCCCATCCATTGTTATCCCTAGAAAGAGTATTAGAATAAATATTGCCCTACAACTGCTAGAATAAGTATTGAGAACTATTGGATTGCCATTGAAGAGGATATTTTAAGAAAGCATAAACCCCAAATTTATTATTTTTGAATAGTCCTCTGGTTCTGTGGGAGTAAACAAACCTTATTTACTTCTTTAATACCAGAGGTGATTTTGTTCACTGTCCTGACATCTCCCACACACTCAGACCGCTTTCTAATGGCAGAAGATAATAGAAAGAAATGAAAAGTGTTTGTAAAGTGAATATTGTCACCACTGGGTGAACCTGCTGCTGACATAACCTCATATTTAACCAACTGAGCAGTAGGACAAGTCCAGTGCCACATTCCTCTTACCTTCTTCAACCCACCTGAGGGCTGCAGTTTGGAAAATCACAGTTAAAGAAATCCCTACTCAAAATGAAAGACTGATACAGACGAGTCACAAAAAAAACCCTTGTGTTTGTTCTGGAACAGTTCTCAGTGAGTGTTTGAAGTCATCAGGAGAATTCCACTCAGCTGGAATGTTTCAGAATGCTCCTGGTTGAGCTGCCACGAGAGCCCCATTTATCAAAACGTCCTGTTCTGCACAGTGCTGGGTCAGTCTTGTTCAATCTTATTAATCATCACTTGTACAAGAAAACTCTTCGAGGTACAGGGACTGCTGGCAGGACTCTGAGTTACACACTCAAGCTCTTCTGCTGCACCAATAGGAAGACCATAAACAATTTGAGAACCATGAGGTGAAGGAATGACATGGTCTAACTTTGCAAAATAGAGACACATACAGGAAGGACTTGGACAGAAGTCTGAAGGTCAGGAGAAGTCTGGAGCAGGTTAAACTGCTTATTCTCCAGCTAAATAATGGGGTCTCCCAAGTGACCTGTATTTTATATTGGTTTTGGCATATGACCTCTACAACTTGCTGGGGCTGCAAAAATTACAAAATAAATAAATAAATAAATAAGAGCAGTCTTACCAACATATTGCTGCACAAAGTTGTGTTGGGGGAGAAACAAACAGATGCCACGTACACAGTACCATAAGGATTTAAGAAAACACGATTCCTTTGAGGTATGTGGCTGGATCAGCTCCAAGCATGTGGGGAAGGGTGGGGATCAGTCTGACTAGTGTAAAGTAAGTTGGCATCTTCTGGTACTGAGCTTAGTTTCCTGTGGAGCTGAGTGAAAACCTGGCATTGTCACGTGCCAGTTGCAGTGAAACTGGTCTGGTATGAAGTTGCAAACTGGGTAAACGAGTCTAGTGTAAGATCCTTGCTGTCCAATCTTGACCCTAAGCACCTGTCTGAGAGGGCTCCAAATCAAGTTTACAGAGTCAGTAATATTGCTCTTTGCATAATCACCAGCCAGAGATTGTGGACTTTGCTTTGTGTGCATTATTCATCACGCCTCACTCGGTTTCCCTCGTGGTTAGTGTAGAGTTTCATGAGCAGCTCAGCAGGCATTTATGCCAAAGGGAGAACTAAAATGAATTCAGGGAGTTTCTCATGACAATTTTAATGTCTATGAAGACTAAAGTCAAACTTCCTTAATTTGTTTTGACACAAGTACTAGTTTGTTTGCGTTAGAGTAATGTCAGTATTCTAAATATTTTTTTAAAAAGTGTTAGTCTCCTGACTAGTTTACCTGGTGCTTGGGAGGTTATTTCAAGTGGTTTTAAGAGTTTATAGGCTGGCTGAGATTCTGTGCATAAAATCCAGTATATTCCAGTTGGATGATCAAAGGAGCGGAAGTAACTTACTCCCTACGGAGTCATCACTGACTTCTGCTTGGCTTTCCACCCTTTCCTTCTCTACTTGTGCTCCTCAGCATGCAGGTATGGAGCAGGTCTGATCCTGCAGCCACGTTAGCCTGGTGCTGGGTGCTGTGGCTGAAACACAGAGAATCTGTATCTGCTTGGAGATATATAGAGACATAAATAGATAGGTAGGTAAATAGATATGTCATGTGTGACTGAAGGCAAATCGTGGTAGAGGAAATGGCAAGTCAGTTGTCAGCAGAATGTGGTTGATTCTCCCCTTTCAGGACTGCAGATGTTTTAGGAGGACAATCTGCTTGGCCAGACCTTTTTCATCTGTGCCTGCAAACCTTTGTGCGTGCATAAATGCAAGCCTTGAGTGAGAAAGGCTGAAATACAGGGAAGGAGGGAGGTCCAGGGGATGCTGTGTCTGTGAAATAAATCCATGGATCTGCATATCCCACTGTTCTGTGTTCCCATCTACAGTGCTCAGCATATGGGAAGACTCAGCAGGCATTTGTTTGTGGATAATCAGGTATGGGATGGCTGTGTCTCCAGGGTGTGTGCTGTGTTCTTCAGGCAGCTGCAGAGCAGTGGATTTGCCAGAGTTATCCTGCATCATTCATTGAGGCATTCTCTGATCAAAACTGAATGCAGTAAGAATCTTCCCTGGCACAAGCAGAGCTGCTCAGAATTGGCCTGAATTCAGGGACGTTTCCCTCTGTTTCTGCTGTTTTGAAAGCTGCTGTGCTGGGCCTCTGGGAGCTCTGTATTGCTCTGTGCTATTGCACTTGTGCATGTGGGTTTGAAGTTGAAAATCTATTCATGTCAATAGATGGGCAAATCTTTACATTTTTTATAACTTAAATGATGTAGGCAGTGAGTATTATTGATGGAGTGGTGTAAGGAATTTGGGTTACAGGTGCAATGCTCTTTGCTTTTCAGAGGTCACTGGAAACTACCAGGTGTCTCTGCTTTAGATGTGGCAGGTTCATAAGGAAGGATACACATATTTAAAATCTGTGACTCCTGTTTCCAATCTTGAGTTGGTTTTGGCCTTACTAAAAATTATTCTTTGCTCTTACTAGAGCAAAATAAAAGTCTGGCAAGAATAAAAGTCTGTCTGAAACTTCTGTGGATTTTGACTTGGAAGAAACAGGAACACCAAGATGAAGGAAAGCCAGGAACTCCCAATGAAATCTTTGCAGTGGCATATTTCTTCTTGTAGATTCCTTGAAATAGATACATTTTTTAAAATTCCTGCCTTTGGTAGCTTTTTAATTTTTCCTTTATCTGTATCCAAAGTCTCATCTCTCAAAAGACAGGAGAGCAAGCTATGAACAACAGATACCTAAATGAAGGTGAGTTTTTTTCTGCCTGGGATTTCTGCATCAATAATTTAGAAAGTGATTAAAATTCTGGAACAGCAAAATGAAGCAGGTACATAAATCACCGCCAGTGTGAAATACCTTCCATCTTAACTTCAAGACTAAACATGAGAGAGACAAGAAGCATAATCTCTATCACTGCTTTTGCCTCATGGCTGAAGAGGCTGAAAAGGATGAATAAGGCACAACTTTGCAAGGACCAAGAAGCCAAGAAATGTAGTTGGGTTAGGAAAGATGAACTGTGCTCTACAATCACCCAAGGTGGACAGAACTGCTTTATTTCTAATCAAGAATATGGTTGGTTGGTGTAGGAATAACAGAACAGCTACATCAGAGTGCCAGAGCAGCAGTGCTGTCTGAGGATTCAGTCCATACAGGGGGAAGGGAATGATTTCTTCCAGGATCAGTGGATAAGCACAACTATGGACAGATGGATGATAGAAGTAATCTCTGAGGGATATTCCACAGAAACACAGGGAAGCAAAAATGGTGAGGGAGGTCTGGAGAATGATGTCTTTTGGCAAGGTTGGGAACGTGACAAATTAAAAACAAGTAGAAAAGTTCCTCCCCATCTTCATCTGACAAGTGGGATAAACAAGCAGTGCTTCCAAACCATTGAAATTTTTAGGAATATCTTTGGAAAATAGTCCAAAATAAACCACTAAAGCTGTATCTTCAGGTTTTTTATATAGCTGCCATCACTGTAATATCTAAGCAGTCACTAAGGAATTGGAGTGTTGATATAACACAACATGGCTGGCAACTGAACACATTCTTTTCTTATTTGCCTTGTCTTATCCTGGCAGCTCTTCTGACCAGAATGGCCTTTCCCTCTTGCTGCTCCTCAGTTCTTCCACTACAGGTCAAGTTTTCCATAGTGATTTCCCATCTCTAATTTTAGAAGTCTGGGGAAAAAAGCTGCTCTTCCCTTTTTTCAGGTTTGGATAACCTTTCACCCTGACATTGATGGTTACATGGAGTAAACAGGCAGCAGTGAAATGTGTGCTCCATTTTATTCGTAGGAGTTACTCCTCTCTGGGTTACAGGAGGGTGAGTGGATTGAGGTATTGGTAAAACAACTTAATTTCCTTATCTACTTTCCTAAACTGCATCTTGTGTTTTAAATTAAATTTATGAAAAGTAAATTAATGCGGGTGATACACAATGTTCAAGTTTGCTTTGTGGCCAGTTTAATACAAGTGGGATTCTGAGCTTGCACTTTGTTTTATTAAATGGGTTTGGATTCATAGTGATGTAGTGGGGAAGTACCACAGCACTTTGCAACCTGGGGTAGCTTTGTATGATGCAGGGCCAGAGTCTCTGCTTGCTTTCTGGGGACTCAAAGAATCATTTCTTTCTGGGAGTTGCTCTAACTTCTCCCAATGATCTCAGAAGCAAATATCCTTCACTAGTCCTTTTTTCTTGCCTCCAGCAACATAGATTTATTTTTCACAGTTTTTCCAGGAATGTGAATGAAAGAAACTTACATAAAACCACTATATTGTTAACATGGACTTTGGCATTTTTTATGGCCCATGGCATCTCATTGCTTGGTAGCACACAGAAACAAAGCTGATGATACTAAGTCTTTTTGGCAGTTTGAAAGGAATTTAGTAAGTCCATTGCTATTCAAAATTCTTCTATACTTGCCATGTATAGTAATGGAAATAAGCATAAACTGGGCCTCTTGAAAATCTGCATGAGGTACTGACAATATTTTGAGCAAGTCAAGATCTGCTTTAGTCTGAAACAATACTTCATGTTGAAAAATGCATCACAGTCTTGTTAACACCCCTCAAAGTACTGCTGCTTACTGGAAGAAAGGCTGTCACTTATTGATTCAGAAAAATTAGCTACAAAGTTAGGTTCTCCCTCTCATTCTGTTACGAATTGTCTTGTGACTGAGAAGCAACTCTTGCTAGAAACTCCTGAACTGCAGTGCTGATGGGGAAGAGCAGTTGCAATAAAGCCACATTATGATGGGTTCAATTTTCTGTCATGATGCAACTGCCTGAAATGGATCCATATCTTGGCTTATCCTCTGACATTAGATTTCTTCTTGATGCTGGCAAAGCTGTTATTATATGGCCAGAAAAACACTTTTTTGACTTTGTGATCTCAGAAAGCACCAGGACATAAAGTTTAAGTGCTGAGGATTTAGGTAGCCCAGTGAGCTGTGAGATGATCTGGATTAGTGCCCTGACTGCCAACCCCAGGATGACTAGAAATCCAGGACTCTGAGTCCAATTCAGTGTAATCACAAGAATTTTGCCTCCCCTTTGTCATTAGCTTTTGAAGGACAGTGTTGTTTGTCACGATGGCTTTTGTTTCTGTGTGGCTGTGTCAGTCAGAAGAATAGGACTCTTCCTGTCTTCCTGTGGAATTCTGTGGGGTTTGAGGCTGCTGTGTATTTTGAGGGATCAAGTACCTAATATTGATGCCATGCCATTATTCCTCTGGTTAATTGGAAGACCTTAATTTTTACCACTTGAGTTTGCCTAAGCAGTGATGGATACTCAAATTTTGGACACAGTCCCCTTGTGGGAAGACTGATGAAGAAATAAACTCTCTTTCCTGAAGCCAGAGATTTGGGAAAAGAAAAAAAATATGCCTGTGGCAGCTGCCAGGACAGTCTCCATCTGTTTGTGCTACTGCTGATGGGTAACTTTGAGTTTAGGGAGTACAGAGAGCAACTGGGGTCAGAGACCTGATGAGACATCAATACCACAGGTACTTCTCAGGAAGGAACTTAGTGGTTTCCTTTCAGAGGAAACCCTATTAATTTAGCATTAATAATGTATTGAACTTTAAAGGCTCAAGGATATTGAGGCCATTTCTTTGAATTTGCTGAGTGTCCCCAAACCACATTGAAATAGATGGGAGTGGAGAGCACACAGTGTGGTGGAAAGAGCTCTTGTGAAGTTATTATCACAAGATACCTGGCTGCTTCTTACAGCATTAGTTTATAAAGCTCTTCAGACTTTACATCTAGACATAATTAAACAGGGGGAGGAGGCTGTGTGTGTGCTGATGGTCCCATCAGAGACTCTGGGAAACACCACATTGTATTAATGTGGTTTGGGGTCCCTGCAACCCTAAACATGCCATCACTGACTGAGAGGAAAGGTGCTCTCTGGTGTCACCCTTTGAATTTCCACACTGCTTGCAATTAGGAATATGTTCTAATTGCTGTATTACAGCTGTATTTTTCCCCAGCATTAATTTAATTGCTTTGATTTCTTACAGTACTTCAGCTTTGCTGCAATTTTGACTCTCATGCCAGAGAAGGAAAAGAACAATACCTGATTCAGAAGTTATGTGACTCCCACAGATATGAATGGGATCTGAGGAGGCAGAGGCTTATATCCCTAGCTGATAGTATTTGTAGGTAGAACCTTCAGTATTCTTTCATTCAGAGCTGCTCAGCTTTCCCAGACAGCAGAAAAAAAACACTAGAAGTTCTCTCTATCTCAATTATTTCATAAATGAAGAAATTACAAAAAGGGTATTTTAAAAATTGAAGCAAGTATTACACTGCCTTAGTATTCCAGCCATGCTAGCCAAAAAGTATTGGGAGAGGGCAAACATGCTGAGATCTATCTCTTGTACAGGTGTGTTGGTCACATGGAAAGGACAGCCACTTTATGGGGACATTTGGTGCTCTATAAATCGAGTTAGGAATGGTATGGAGAGTTTTGTGTCCAGTTGGGTGCAGTGATATAAATTAATTCACCCTGCAGTGCAACCCATCATGTGCATTGGTTGGTGTATTTGCATGCTCAGGGAAGAATGAGTCAAAATGCTTCCAACTTCTTCTCACTAAGCTTTAGATACAAGCCGTGGTTTTATTCATTTATATTAGAACTTACATAAGTCACATGATTGGGCATATAAGATTTATGGAAAAAGTTGGGACCTGCCACCCGAACCCATATTGATCCAGTTCTCTTTAACAGCCTGATAGAGCTTGTTCATCTCCTGTTCTTCACCAGCATTATTTGGAATGATCCCTGCTTACACAGGAGCTTGTTTCAATGGTTTTGGTAAAATTCAGAGGTCCAAAGGCAAGGAAGTTGTTAAACAATTATATTTCTACCCTCCTCAAACCCAGCTACACAGGGTGTGAAGATGGCTGAGTTGAGATGTTCCTCCACATTGTCACTGCCCACTGTCCTATGAGCTGCTTGTACGAAATCTCACCCTTTGGCCAAGCCTTGTAATTGGAATCTTATCAGAAAACAAAATCACAGTGAAGAGAAAACACCCAGAATAGTCAAGTCTCTGTGCCACAGCAGAGTTCCCATGGCAGTGCCTTCCTTTTGCCCTCAGATGTGATAAAATCAGGTCACATCCGTTCTCCTGGTGTTGAATACTGCTTGGAATTCAGAGCAGCAGCAAGAGCTTTTACACATGGGGATGGAGGAGGAAGGATTTATGGAATTGCAAAGTATTAACTTAACCAAAGAGCATTTGCATGTTTTCTGAAAAAAAAAAAAAAAAAGGAAAAAATCTGGCACAGCTGATGAAAGCATTTTATTTATTGATCCCCTTATAATCCTTTGTTTTCTTTTTCCTCCCTCATGGTATGGAGATGCATACAATGTATTCATAAGCAGGCCAACCTTTCTTGTCCTGTAGCTATTAATTTATAAATGATGCTTTATATAGTGCTTTGAGTGTGTGTTGTTGGGGTCTTTTAATATAAAAAGGCTGCATAAAAACATCTGAAATAACAGCTGCAATTATGTACAGACTTGTTTTAAACAAACTAAATATTAATTACAGAGGGCTGAATCTTGAGCTAATTGCACCTGCTTAGTTCCCCTGCTGTCAGGTCCAGTTTGTGCACGTGGGTTGCATTCGCTTTAAGCGGCATTTGTTGGTGTGAGCCAAAAACTGGTATTTGTATGACTGAAAGTGTTGAAACTTGTATTGTACATTGAGTAAGCCTTGTCTTCTCTCCAAATTTTAGACAACCCACCCTTGGGTTTAACAGTGTACAAAATACCCATATGAAATTAGGTAATCAAAGCTACTTTAATAAGTAAGAAGTAGGTACACTATCTTAGATTCTGTGAATTGAGTTTAGCAAAATTTTTCTCCTTTTTTTTTTTTTTTTTAGACCATCCTGTACTGTTCTCTGCAGGGCTAAATTTCTATTAGGACTCATGATCTGAAACACTGCAGGGAAATGAGTCTAATTTCAATTTCTGCCATTAGGCACAGATTGGATTGCTTGTCAGTGGCTGATGAAGACACCTTGAGAGTGATGGAGCTGTTCAGAGTGAACTGTGGAACTCTGATGGAAAATCAAGTGGCATTACACAGCTAAGCAATAGGCTTATTCCAGCTGGGAGAGAACCAGCATAAGGCCTATAAAGTCAGTTGTCTGTGGGATACAAGGGGTGGACATAACTGAAGATCCCACCAGAATCTAATACCTTGTAAATGTATTTCCTTTTCAGTGTTCACCACTGCAATAGCAGATTTGAGCGTTTATTTTTCTTGTAGTATTTTTCTTACTATGTCACTTTTCTGAGAGTTTCATATCAAAATATTAGCAATGATTAAATGCCTTACACTAAGTTTATTATGAAACCAATGGCTCATAGTTGCAGCTGGTTTTCTTTTCAATCTCATAACTATGTAGAAGGGGTAAAAGTGATAAAAATGTTGTTTAATACCAGGGCAATACTAGTCAGGTTATTACAAGAAAGATGTAATTGAAGTAGGGATAAGCATGCGGAGTGATTATTAGTACAGCAATCAGAAGAGCTCAGATCAATAAAATTAAGATGAAAAAAGATATTTTTCCTAACTGCTGTAAACCTGATTCTCCCCAGCCCAGCATTTTTCATCCATGTGAAAGGGCAGTAAAGTGCATAGAGATGTCTGATCTGGCAGGATTGCAGCCTTGGCTCATGCCCAGATTTGAATGACATAAATGATGGCATCAGATACAAGCCTTTCTATGTTTCATTTAAGTACAGAAAGTAAATAAGTCATCGTAGAATGGCTTGTTTATATCTTGCAAATAAGCATATTTATGGAGGGGTGTTCTGGATTAGTTACAGCAGTTTATATTGTCACCATCAGCATTCCCACAAGAGGAAGAGTTGCAGATATTGCAGCATCTGCATCGTGGTACCTGCTGTCTGCCACAGTGCCATCTGGGCAGTGTGGAATAGCCTGACTGACCAAGCAACAGCTTCTCTTTTAAACACAATGCCACTCACTTGAACCTCTAAGCCAGGTGCAGTTCCCTGCTGTTTGTATTCACTGTGCATTTTATGATCCCAGACAAGGCTCTTGTCCTGCACATGAAGCCACCAGGAAACAAGAATGCACAACAACTTGCACAATTTAGCCTGGAATTTTATACTCTACAATGAGACATACCTAGAAAATCTGACAGAATGAAAGCAACATGTGTCATATCAGCCCCAAATAAATATCCTGTCTGCTCTAAAGCAGCTGCACTGAAAGAGATCTGACATAATGGTGTTATATCAGCACAGCTACTAATCTCAGATCCAGTGATTTCACTGCCAGGGGAGAGAACACTGCACAAATGGAGGTCATGCAATATCCTCCAGCACTGTGGGCAAACGTGGCATTTTGGACTGTCCCTGCTAATGGCAGATTATGGTGCTGGTGCTAAAAATTGCTGCTGCAGAGCTCCTGGTGCAGGTAATCTGCAGTGTCTGCTCAGATGGGCCTGTTTATTTTGATGCCTTGCAGAAGCAAAAGCCATACTCTGGTTTTAGTGATAAAGTCTCTGAAGTATTACAAATGAAACTTGGGGTTTTTTAGATATTTAACCCTCTTCAGGAATACAGTATTGCTTTCTAGACCTTTCATCTCCTTGTGCCAACAAGGAGCTGCCCAGGAGGAGCTGCAGTGTTGTGGTGGGACCACAAGAGTGTCAGAGGCCACACAAAAAGCCCACGTGTCTCTGTATGCTCCTCCAGTGAGAGAACTGCAGTGAGAGGTACAATAGTTGAACTGGAAGCAGAAGGATGCTGGGAGAATTCTGCTATTCTCATTGTCATCAGGTGGCACATGTGAAGAATCCTTCTCCTTGGCAACAATTCCCAAGGCAGAAGGTTGAACCTGTTTACCCAGGCACAGAGCCATGCTGTCAGATGGGCACTGATACCCCAACTGCAGAGACCCTGGGCTGTATGTGCATCAGGTGTAAGTGTCCCAGATAGGATTCCCAGCAAGGATTGTCCATATGGCAGTTCATTCTAATTTTATATTCCCTTGTTCCATTACTAACCCAGGTATGGGTCTGATTATGTTTCAAAAATAGGGAACAGCTTTTTTCTCCTGTCAGAAGTCCTCTTGCCCACTTGTGTAACAGAGAGCAGCAGAATGGTTCAGGAGAAGTTTTTGGAAGACAAACTTTCCTCCCTGGCCTTACCAGACCTCATATTCTGCATTCAGATAAATGAGAGCTTTATAAATCTTTTCCCTTTCTAAGTAAAGTCCCTGTAGGCTCCATCAGAGTAAATCTTTAGCACCAAGCTGGATTGCACATGCACAGCAGAGTGGAAATCTGTGTTCAGTCACTCTCCGCACTACTTTGCGGGATGTTGTGCCTGAGCTGGTATAAAACATTGAGGTTTCAGGGTTCAGGAAAGAGCATGGCACTGGGGATTGTCTCCCTGGCTGCTCCCTCACAACCACCACCTGCCTTGCCTCTCAGTTCTTCAGTGGCCTGTTTTCTGTAGCTCACAGTTCTGCCAGCATTGCTTCTGCTCTGCTTTAGATATGGCTGGGGTACAACATCTTACTTTCCTTATTGTACTTTCTGTGTTTCAGTTTCATGTGAATTGAGGAGATAAGGATCTGATATCTGTGGAATGTGCAGAGTGATGCCAGGTCATGTTCTTCTCTGATAGCTGAAGCAACTGCACAGAAATCCAATTATTTAGTACAAAGCTTTGATAATCTAATTTTCTTGCTCATCTCATGCAGTCTGTTCCATACTAATGCAGCAGATTTGAAAAAAATGTCCAAAAAATTTTATTTTTCCAGCTATTCCTTTTGGATTTAGCTTCACTAAGTATTGGAGTAACACACTGAAGCAGAGCTGCAGAGTCAGTGTCTTTTGATTTTGGTTTAATTTAAACTCTGAATAATGGATTATACTTTTCTTTCGGGTCTGGAATGTATCATTTAGATTGGCCACAGAATGGGAAAAAGCAATATATTTTTCAGCTGTATGTGTTTCAATGAATGCTGACAGTAAGCTGCTGCATTTGAAAATACCCATCTTATTCTAAGTCTTAACTTGTTTTTATCTCTATATATACTTTTTTTCACCCACTTTTAAAATTCATCTGCCTCTGGTTGGTTGAACCAGCTTTAGCTGTGTATATGACTACAAGATGCAATTCAATGCAATGTAATTTCCTGGACAATTTTAAGTGGAAGAATTATGGCTGTGCTTTATTGGGACACACTTATTGGTATCCTCTTCTATTGCTGAAGCATCCCAAAATCTTGAAGGTCTTCTGTTGCAGAGCACAGAGGCATAAAAGTAAGTGTTGAGATCCCAAAAACTGCAATTCAGACTGGATATGAGTAATTTTCTGCTCAGATATTTTGATTGTGGGCTGGGATTTGCCATTTTCCAGATGTTTGTGTAGTGCAGCCCAGCACAACGAAGCCATACACGGGCTGAGTTCTCCAGGCAATGTTATAAAAACTGAAATAAGGAAGCAAATGCCATCTGCAAACTGTAAAGGTGCCCAGTGGAACAGTCCCTTCAGTTTAATGTGGCACCACTCAGGTCATGGCATGAGCAGCAAGGGCAGATCTCCATCCACACTTGCCCCATCCCACTGACTTGGCTGCATTTTGGGAAAGCAAAGTGTTGGTCCTTCTGTCAGGATGTTTAATTAACTTCAGCTTGACTTTTTCTGCAATTTACAGTCAGTTAAATCATAAATACTGGTTTGTAACTGATAGAACAGTATGTAATGGTCCTCATCTTGTATCCTTTTTATCCTGAATTTCATGTCCTCTTTATAATTTTTAATGACAACAACACTTTTTATTATTTCGCTGGAACTTTTCCCAGGGTAATTGTGTCTTCTGTAAATAATATGTGATTTAGAAATGAAACTGCAGCACAAAGATGCTAAATCCAGCATCTTCTGTAGCTGCATATTAATGTTAAAAAATTCTTGGGCTTACTGCAAGAGATTCGAAGTGTCTTAAAGAGAAGACCAACCTAAAATATAAGTTAGTGGTGCAAAAGGTAACTGAGCTTTCTGTATCTCAGTGAGAGTTGCTCTAAATAGGAACATATCAAGCAAAATGCAAGAACATATTTGCATATCAGCTCTGCTGTTTCATGGAGAAAACTGCATATTTGTCTTGCTGTATGTCTGTGTGCCCTGTGAAAATATTTCCAATTAATAGAGATTTTATATTTTGAACACAAACTTTGCTCCAGTTCCCATTTCCTCCAAGACAAAGAGAACTTATGACTTTATTAGCAGCAAACTGACCAGTCAAGACCTTTCTGCTCTTGGCTCTTCAGGAATTTAGAGAAGTCATTTAAGCAACAGTCTCATCAGAAGCAAACCTTATCCAAAGCTTAGACTTCTGATTGCTACAACCTTCACAGTAGTGATCAGTTCTTGTGTCACTGCCCAGTGCTGGCAGACACAGGTGTGCCAGAGCTGCATGTCACAGCAGGTGTCCTGCCAAGCCACCAGGGTGGCTTTGGGGGCATCACTAACACATCCACTGCAGTGATCCATGACAGGTGCTTCAGTGCAGACAGGGAGGATGGAAAGCAGAAGGTGGAAAGCATTGTAGCATGAGCCAGTGTTTGGAAAGCCAGAGGCTGTGCCTTTGTGGTGTGGCTTTGGAGCTCAGAGCACGTGGGATGAGAGGAGGAGCAGTTACAGACACAGCTCTCACTGCCTGAGTTCACTCTACCACTTCTTCCCACTCAGAGTGAGAATTATTGGAGCACGTGGGAAAGGAAAGGGAGAAACTGCTTTTCATCCACCAGCTTGGACTCAGGTGTTGACTACTGAGCACACTCTTTCCCTGCATTTTAATCCCATAGTGAAATTATAGGTGGCATAGAAATCATCAGTAGTGCCATAAATGCTCATTTTCTACTTGAATAGTTAAGTTTAGTGATGAGTTCTTCAGAAGCAGAGTATATTGTACTGTTTGAGAAACAGGGACAAGGTTCTCCAAGATACAGATGCATTGCATGATTCTATACATTGAATAAAAATCACTTGGGAACTTGAGAAATTACTCTTCCCTAGCAGAATGTATCCTATTTAGAGTTTCCAAAGTTTAGCTAATTAAATTCTGGTTTTTGCCTTAATTTTATGGTTTCTTTGATTTTTTTCTTTCTAGCTCAACAAAATTCACCAAAAATCCATGAAGGCTGGTGGGCTTATAAGGAGGTGGTCCAGGGAAGCTTTGTTCCAGGTAAGTGTAAATTACAAACTTTAGTCTTTATTGATTTTTTTTCCCACTTGAATTATTATATTTGGATTTGGGAAAGATTTTCTTTGCAAGATTTGAAGTTCACAAGTACTCAACATCCCATTATAGTGAGACATAGACAGGTTTCTGTCAGCACATCAGCCAGAGACTGTGGCTGTTTTCCAGGAAAGAAACCACTTTGATGACATTGCTGGTTTCACTCAGTAAAACCAACATGATGCTATTTTGTGTGTGTGTGTTCTGTTAATAGGAAAAGCAGTCCTGTTAACTGGATGAATTAACTTATCTGATGCAGCATTTCTAGATAATCACATTTCCACAGATTTAGGGCTACATTAGGACAGGAACCTCACTGAAAATGAGCCCAGCATCCAAGTTTCAGTGATTTTGGGTTTGGAAACAAGAAACAGGGAGTGAAAAAAATTAACTCATAACTTGGTTTAAGTGAGATTTAGTAAATGATAAATAACCAAGAGGCAGCTAAAAGGCTTCTGTTCAGTATGTTTTCAGTGCAACAGAGATGAGTATGCATTAATTTATGTGTATTAGCTGTCTCTTACAAGGTAAAGTAAATGCTTCAAGTACTGTCATGAACACACCATGAAAATTGTTACATCTTGGCTATTGTGGGAGCTATTCCTAAGATCCTGCAGATTTGACCTATTTTCACTGTTGAGAGAACTGGTACAATCCGACAGTCATTTAAAATGCCCAAAATGCTGCATGTCTTGATAAAAATACTCATACAAATGAGAGGAAATATTTCAACCCTCAAGTTTCTGGCACTGAAATGCCTGTGAAAACCAACATCTATAGGCCTGGAGCTTAATTACATATTGATGTGGCATAAAGTAGCTTTTCAGATTTACTTGAGATTGGCTTGGGCTGTCAGTGACACTCCAGTGTGTTGTTGTGCATGTTTAGTTCCTAATATTGGCAGCAGGGGAAGCAACCTGGAGAATATAATCACCTGCTTTCAAGATATTTCTGCTTTCCTGATCTGCATGACTCAGGTAGGAAATGAATGACAAAAATATTTGTTGAACAGACCTAAGCTTAAAGTTATTGAGAAAAATCATTTAACTATCAGCCTGTAAAGAAACATATGTGGTCAGGTAATAATGCTTGTGGTATTCTGGTCTTAATCCTGTGAGAAATTTGGCTTGGGAACATCCTTAGAAGATGGAGGAGGAAACAGTCACAACTCAGGCTTCCAAGAAAAACCTTTTAGACTGGTGTGGAGGAACACCTTTATAGGAACACCCAGAATGACCCACATGTCATCCTGCACTAACCTGGCACAGAGGAACCCAAAGTAATCACAGGCTATTCTAAGTTGGAAGAGACCCACAAGGATCATCGAGTCCAACTCTTGAGTCAATGGCCCACACAGGGGATTGAACCCATGACCTTGGCATTAT